>CABFWB010005503.1:0-44117 GCA_902151455.1 Timema bartmani | reverse complement strand
ATCAAAATGAAACAAACGAAATTTTTTGCAGAACAAACTATTGCGATCATAAAAACATGAATATTTAAAAAGGGGGAGGGGGGGGGTACCATGAAGTTAGCCCCTCACGAGTAACAAAGTGTCACAAGTTCACGTCTCATTTGTGCAAGAACAAAGGCGGAACATACGAAACACTTTACAGAACAATACAAAACAAACTCTATTGCAACCATAAAAATGTCAATCTTCCAAAGTGTAGGGGGGGGGAGTACCGTGAAGTTTCCCCCCTCCCCCAATATAAACATACCATTGTCCATTGTGGCTTTATCAAAACGGAACAAACAAAAATTTTTGCGGAACAATCAAGAACAAGCTATTGCAATAATAAAATCTTAAATTTTTCTAAATGAATGGACCAATCACGGACGTAGTTGACCAGCCAGAAATGTAATCGAAGAGAACTCTACTGAAGAATGTATTCCTCTTTTTGCAAGATAATCTACACCTCCTAGCCCTTGCTACTTGGATGCTTCAACACTGACCAGCCAACAAAATTATCAAACTCTTAAGTCCAAATAGTTGACTCACGGAGTATCAGCTTACCTCTGTGCCGACACAACAAGGCTGCTTGACATACACTACCGTAATAAAGCTGAAGTCATGTATCCATGCGAAGCTTGAGAGTTGTCAGTGGTAGTAATGCCCTTAACTGTTATTTTCTTTTCTGCTTCTATTACTTGAGTAACTGTAATATTATAGTTTCCTCCAGATAACTCTCGATAATGACCAAACCTGGATTTGAGATTATCTGTCTTGAATTTTCCTGTCAGTGTATAAGGAGCTTCTATGTACTCAATGGCATAAGTTATTTAATTATTTCTTTTATCACCAATCTGAACGTGGAATAGCGCGAATACACTCATTTCTGGGTAAAAGATCTGTAGGAAACTGAAAAATTAGAATATATCCCTCTTTCGCAATTAAAGTTTTATAATTTGCATTGCAGCCAGGCATGACACATGTATTAACCATGCTTAGAACTAATTATACGTAACATAATATGTTACGTATCATTAGTTATATTATTATAAACACAAGACACAGTTGTAGTAAATCAACAAACATTGCAAAAACACCTTGCAGATTGAATGATTTGGCGCACTCTAGAATAGCCATAAGTCAAGTATCTATCCCCAGTATGCGGCGTTGCCACTTCTCACTGGTCGCGGGTTTCTACTAGAGATGGCTATGCTTTCACACAAGATTTAAAGCCTGACATTAACACTGTTGTTGAAACATTTTTATTTATAGATATACAACCTTGCACGCAATTAAGGGTTTCTATGGTGATGTAAACAAAGAATGAAAAGCTGAAAATTCACTGGGAAAATCGGGCTTTCGTTGAAAATTACTGATTTTACCGACATCCTTGACACCTAGTTACCTAATCTTTAAAATGAGTGATCTTTTATCAAAATATGTTCAGCCATTTCCTCGTAATTTTTATAGCCGGAGACTTGCTTATCAAATTACATACAAAATATGATAATGAAAATGATAGTGTTAGTGTGTGATAGTAAGTGTAAGAGACTGAGAATGAGCAAGTGAAAGAGATTGAGTGAGTGTGAACGAGGGATAGTGAGATAATGTGTATGTGTTAGAGAGAACTGGGAGAAGTGTGAAAAAAGAGTGTGTACGAAAGTGTTAGAGAAAGATTCTGTGTGTGAGAGAATGCGAGAGCGTGTATGGGAGTGTGTGTGTGTGTGTGAGAGAGATAAGGTGAGATAGTGTATGTGAGAGAGAGAGAGTATATGACGGAGATTGTCTGATAAAGTGTGTGAGGGAGTGTGTGTGAGATATATCGTGTAAGTGAAATTTTGGGAGAGAGACTGTGAGAGGTATTGTGTGAAAGAGAGTGAAAATGTGAGAGCGTGTGAGAGAGACTTTGAGAGATATAAAGTTTTAGTGAAAAAGAGGGAGTTAGAGATAAAGATTGAGAGTTTGATAGAAAGAGAGATTGAAAGAGAGTATGAGACATACAGAGATAGTTTGGGTGAGAGAAAGTTCGAGAGAGATTGTTTGAGATAGAGCGAATTTGAGGGAAAGAATGATTTTGAGAGATAGTTTGAGACAGAGAAAGAGAGAGTGAGAGAAAGAGGGAAAATGTAAGAGTGTGTAAGAGAAAGTTAGAGAGAGAGACAGAGTTTGGGGGAGAGAGTTTGAGCAAGAGTAAACGTAAATGCACCACTCCAAATAACTATTAGGTATGTACATTTTAAAATGGAACTCCAGGAAATCAAAGGGGGAAGGGGGAGTTAAAAAAACCTTTTAGGTGTAGTAGCAAATTGAAATTTGGCTGGCAGGTAGAAGTACAACTATAGGTAACGAAATGATTCTTAAAACTATAAATGCTTAAATGGGAGTTAGAGAAATTATGATTGGGAGGAGAGGGGGAAATTTTCAAAAAATAATAGAAACATTTACGAACAGAACAATTTGTTTGATAAGCTAAGGTGCTTACTTGAGTGATTCTTTCAAATAATTCATTTTTAAATAGTAAATTTAAACTATTTCTTTTGGTGTTCATTGCAACAATGTCTTCACGTAAAAGAACCATTGTTATCTTACTTGCAGTTGTGCCCTAAATGTAGGTATTTTTTCAGCTATTTAGATTTAGTTTTGTTTATTAGATAGTAAATGTAAGCTATTTATTTTGGTGTTCATTTCAACAATGTTTCCGCGTAGTCGAGCAAATATGCATGCAAAGATTGCAAATATTTTAAAAATATATTTTAGTTCCTTATAGGTAGTAGTTAAGTTGTGGCTTCATCAACATACAGACAAAGTTCTCGCCTCATACGTGTCTGGAATAGGGTTTTTGGTAGCTTAGATTAGGCTTTGATTTTAGGTGAGGTACAGCATCGTTATAACTGTGAACCAATTTTTCACTTCCTTCGACTTGCTAAATTCTAATTGACTGTAAAAAAAATAATATTCTGTTTGACTAATGAAGCAATAAAATCAATTTTGATCTTTGCATCTACATACATTTGTATGAAAGTAATTTCTCAACTAGTATGATAATTTGAATTACAGAAATCGACTTGCATTTGAAAAAGGCCTTCCATAGTGTGTTATATACACAGAAGCTGACTTGAACCATCTCTGTGATAGGAAAAAAGACTCATTCTTCCAAATGACATGTACATATTTTTCATGAATAATATTTCCTTCATAAAACGTTAAAACAAACGTGATATTTTATGAATGTTTTACAAAATTTTACTAGTTTATTCTTAATAAACTTCTACACAGTTCCTATCAGAAAATAAAGAACTCAATGAAATAATAAATGCCACATTTTTGTATTTTAACGTAAAAAAGTTGTTTTTATTCTAAGAAAGTGAGGCTTAAAAATTTCTTTTAATGTTCATGTAAGGCTCAAGTGAATAGAATTTGAGAAAACCTGTTTTAGATGATTCGCTAGAAATAAGTTAATTTACCCAACTTAAATGTGAGCGAAGACGTGAGCAAACTCGAGTAGGCCTAAGTTAAAATAATTATAAAAAAAGGAATGGTTGATTAATTCATTTAAAAAAATTAACAAACAAATATACGCATAAATACAGATAAAATATATTTTGGCACTGAAAAAAGTTCAAAATTCAAAATAATACAAAATTATTAACATGGAGTGGCCACATTTAAATGCTAATTACTCAAAACGGGTACGAGTACAAAACTTTATTTGTGGAACAAAATGGTACAAAACTAATATAAAGATTTGGCATTGAAAAAGTTCAAAATTCAAAATAAAACAAAGCTCTTAAAATGTATATGCTGATTAATCAAAAAGGGAACGGGTACAACACTTTTTATTTGTGGTACAATAAGGTACAAAAACTAATACAAAACTTTGGCAATGAAAAATGCTCAACATACAAAAGTGGTACTACAGGTTAATGGACATGCTGCTATACCTTGGGAAGTAGTAAATTGAGAAAAGACAAATGTATTTTGAAACTGTAGTATATACTAGTTAACTAAACACTACACACCCTCGCCATCTAGTAACATCGCTACAAATCATAACGAATGTTTCCGAAGACAACACAAACACTTTAAATATGGCCTGAAAATTAATTTTACGAAACGTAATTTGGCCTAAAGGCATATGGCCTACACATTAGGCCAAATGATGGGTACCCTTCTATTTCAATAATTTATTGTACTGCCATCTATCAATGAACCACTGTACTTTTAGCCAGTCTGAATACTTCACATTGAAGCTAATAGATGGGGCTACCAGTTAAATCCTATATTATGACCATGAATAAAGCAATAAATGAGAAAATAAGTGAGCATCGAAAATATGTTTCAGATAAGAGTAAACGAGCAGAAAAATGGCTGCCGGGCCTACGTAGATTGTTATGTTAAACTATACATGGGCATCCATGTTTTTTTTTTCTTTACACAGTAATAAGTCAATGCTTTAACCAAAATTATGTGATAGGGTAGGAGGCGCTAAAATAAAAGTTTGCAAAAAAATGTTTTGCAGGCAGCTCTACGGCCAGGCCCGCATTAAAAGGAGGGTAACCATGGCTTATGTCCCAGGGTCTCCACAAACTATTGATGGCTTATAAAAAATAATAAATATCTTCTGGCTCTACAGATTACAGTTGTGGGAAGATCTTAAAATACTATATACATTAGCTTACTTTATCAATTTTTATTTATTTCTAACAAAATATTATTTAAAGAAAATTCACTACTCAAGTTTAGGCCTACTTGGATGACAGCTCAAAAAGTTACTAGAAATAGTGCCTAATGTATGCCTACGCCGACAGCTGACAACTGTCACTTTGGGTGGCTGTAATGAAAGCAGGTGGTAATTTATTAATGTGATAGTTAACCACAATAATTTAGGCTAATATTATTTATATATTTATTTGAGGTCGGACACAAAGGCTATGCATCGTTTTATTCCACTTAAAAAAAAGTATTATTTACAGCACTTTCACAAAAGGTCCAACAAATCTAGTTTCAAAATAGCGACCGATGAACTTAAACCATGTGATTGATCATGACACAAACAAGTTCTTTACAATGGTGCACCCACTCAGTGAATTAAAAATATTTTATTCATTTAAATATTTTAAAATACAATAAAATACCCATATAATAATTTATTATAAATAAAAAAATTACAAGTATTTTCTCTTTTCAAAGTAAATACGATGCCTGTATTAAAAGGTATTAACGTATGCACTATATTACACAACATAGATAACATTTCAAAATGGAGAATAAGTACTTTTAATTACTTTGAAAATATTGTTTTGAATCAGATAAAAATTAATTATTAAAAGTAATGAAATAGTGTGAGAAAACTTAAGTTTACATTATTTTTAATGTCAAATATAACATATAATTAAAAGCTTATCATTTATGACAAAGCAGTGAACTTTTACAAGTGTTGGCAACCCAAAACCTAAACATGTGATTTTTAAACTGTCTTTCAGGTAAAAAAATATGGTGAATATACTGTATTTACTTATGACACGTGTGGCAAACAAAGATGTTGTATTGTGATTTTCAAGACTTAAACAAGACTCCTAGATGTATTTGAATATAGTGGCTAAATATTAAATTATAAATTTAATTTATTGTGTTGACAATATTTCCTTATTTAAATAATATCTTTAACATTGACTTTGACCATTTAACATTTTAAATGAAAAGTGATAACTTAATGTTGAAACATCAAAAAGAAAAATATCTGTTTAGTTTGGGGCCCCAACATTTTACAGCCTCCACAACTCTAAATCCAGCTTTGCTGAAATATAAATATAAGTAAAGTGCTTGAAAACATAAGCTTTAATTGAAAAAAAATCATATTTTTTGACAGTAGGCTATACATAAGCATTAATTTGATTCTCTAATGAGCATTGTTTTATCTGCAAGGATTATTTAGTATTTCCCATAGGTAGCACACACTTAATATCAAGGTGTTTTTAATGGTTTGTTAAACTTAGTCATGATCTTTATTGTTGCTGATGGCAGTCATAGTGGAGTAGGACTGTAGGAGAAACATAGGACAACAAGAAAAAAGTATAATGGGGAAATGAAGAAGAAAGAGAACTGTAATTAAGAAAGGCAAGAAGCTTAGTGCCCAAGGATGAGATGCACAGTGTAGAGTTGGAATGGGAAAGATTTAATAAAAGTTTGGTGGGAACTGCAGAGGAGGTATGTGAGAGGACAAGTCGTAATAAGAGGAAGTGGAAAAAGACACAAGGTGGAACGAGAGTGTGAAGGAAGAAGCGAAGGAGGAGAAGAAGAAAAGAGCAAAGCATGTGGTACATGAAGCCAGTAAGGATTAAATGCAAAAAATTAACAAAGTTGCTGGGAAGGAATATAGAGGGAAGGGAGAAGGTGTTATATGGTCAGGTATAAAACAGAAGGAGAAAGAAAAGATAATAAGTTCGAATAATGGATGAAGACAGGAGAAGCAGAAAAGGAACTATGGAGGGAATATTTTTAGAATGTTCAACCCGGAAGAGTAGGGGGATGAAAGTGAATCAGAAGAGCATGAAGAATTACCATATTCCACATGAAAAGGGGTAGAAGATGCATGAAAGAGAATAAAACTGGGAAAAGCACAAAATGTGGACGAACTGACTTTGGAAATGATAAGAGCTGAAGGAAAAGCAGGAATACAATGGTTATATAGGATTATGAGAGTGATATGGAAGGAGAATAAGGTACCGGATAGGGGCATTATAGTACCGATTTTTATGAAAAACAGAACAAGGTGTACGAATTATAGGGAAGTAATGCTCATATGCCACTGTACAAAAATATATGAAAATATACTTTAAAAGAAAAAAGAAATAAAATGATAGCTAGGTGGGAGAGGACTGCAATGGACTTGAATTTTGCTAAACAACAGCTGATGGAAATAAAGTATCACTTAGGAAGAACTTGGTAATGGTATTTATGGATGTAGAGAGCTATGGAGGAGGCTGGAGTAGAAAGAAAAGTTGTAATGAGAATGAAGAGAGAGTATGAGTATAGGATGAGTAATCTTAAGACGGAGAAGGGGTGTACCTAGTAGTTTCAAATTAAAAAATGGAGTGAAGCAGGGAAGTGCTCCCTCACCACTATTATTTGGATTGGTAATGGTAATGGTCATGAATAAAATGGGGAGGAAAGAATGAAAGCCATTATGTTTGCTGATGACTTGATGGCTAGGGGGGAGAAGGAAGGAAAAGTACAAGAATAGAATTATAAAGTGAAAGAGTGCGGAATTAAACCTAGTGGTGAAGTAAGGGTAATGACAAGGAAAAGGATAATGCCTAGTAAAGCTATAAGGTTGGATAGAGTAGAGAGGACAGTAGGAAGAATTATTCTATAGACGTGTAAGGGACCTGCTATGTAGAAGAGAAGTGCCCTTGAATTGTTAGGAAATGATGTATAGGATATACGTTGTACCAATTGTCACATACGCAGCATAAACATGGAAATGGAATGTGTGAGGGATTAAGAAAGTGGAGGCCATAGAAATGAAGTTTGGGAGGATCATGTTAGCTATCACGAGGAGAAACAGTCTTGGGAATGAAGTTATTCTCGGAAAAGTAAGGTTTCAGGGAGTATGTGGGATAGAAAAGGAAGACAAGGCTGAGATGTTATGGTCATGTAATGAGGATGGTGAAAGCTTCTTCACTGTCCCTCTCTTTATATCCCTCCACCAATTGCTAATATTTATTTTTGGCACTTAAAATCCTACGTCCCTGTTCTCTTGACTTATTTTACAAACTACCTACAGTTTGTCCTCGGCTAGCTTCCCTTGCGTTAGGTGAAATCTCCTACCATGGGGATCACAATGTGGGTGAAGCCGAGTAGGCTACCCCAAGATATTACGGAGAGACAACATAAACATCCTCGAACTTGGCTGTCATTGAATATAGCCAAAAATAGGGGAGGTGGGGGAATGAACTTATCACCAAAGCCTCCCCACTTTATCCGAATCGTGGCCACAAGATACTTGGTGTGCACTTTTATACCTACCCGCATAAATGGGCCCCTACTACTGAGTTTCTGTACTATAAATTATTCCATTATTATAAGTAATAGCAATAAAAAATAAAAATAAACAAGTCACATCAACTGCGCAGGTAAAATTGCCGTAGTCTTACAAAACCCGGCACACTCCAATCGTGAAATACTAAAGGGCCTAGTATTATGCTACTTTGAGTTTACGTGGAACACTGGGGCACGGTAGATTAATTAAATAATCAAGAAATCCTCTCGTGTGTATAATGGAGACACTGGTAGAATGATTAATCACTTATGCTCTTAACCAAAATACTTCCATCCCACCATGAGTCGGAAACACGTGGCGTTCCCCCTGGGTAGGCCTGGGATCCCTGCCGGTAAAAGGGCGGGGTCCTGGTGATTCACTCTGGGGTGAGCTTGGGCTCCTGATGAGACCTATTCTCTTGGGCGTGAATTTAAATTAATCCTACCCACGGTTGACCGTAGCACACACACTCGCGTGGATTCACCTTTACCCAGTTGGTAATAACGACTCACCCATTTCCGAGTGGCCAAACTAAGCTGCTGCTGACAGATAGCACTGAGCACTTTTAATCATAATCACAAAACAGAAATCACTTGGTAATGATGAAAGAAATTTAAATTACTCCACACAATAAAACCTAACAGAAAATAAGTATTTGGTGAGGAATAAAGCGGTGGGCGGGCACTATCCCCGCGCCACGCTTCCGGCTAATTGGACTGCTAAAAGAGGTTGGGAATTATGCAAACGTCCATTGAACTTACACGACCCCGATCAAGCTTAGCGAAAGTCCCCACAGATAACAGCAGCGTCCAGGCTCATAAGATAGAAGTTACAGAATTTTACCCAGCTGACATGTCAAGCGCAAAAGTCCCTTAAGATTTAAAAGGAGAGAATACCAAAGAGAATGATGCAGTTAAAGTATGTAGGAAAGACCGCAAGGGAAATCAAGAAAGAGATGGGAGGAGCAGTTAATAGAAAGTGTGTTAGATGATAAGAATAGGAAGGATAGAAGAAGCAAGTGGCATTTTAATAAACTGACCCGGCCACAGGCTGGAAACAGATTATGATTATAAAGCTATTTTTCCTGAAACTACAAGATAAACGCCTTCATGCCATGACCCGAAATGATGCTTTTCCCACAATGTGTCATCACTAAACGAAAGAGTATGGTGGATTCTATAACATGTTGGTTCAATTTGATGTAAGTACCGGTTGTCCCACTCGCTACCAAACCCGGCATTTCTTTAATAATTTCGACACTAGTGAAGATATTGCAACGTAATTTGAAGCGGACTTACCTCATTTTGTGAGAAATATGATGCCATAATAACATGTGCTGGAAGTGGCTACCATTTGCGTCCAGACAGGATTGAACACGGCGCACCATATTTTGGAAAGTTTTTGCTGGTACGTCCGCTGTCACTGCCAGAATTTATTCGGTGATATTTGCTTTCAAGGCGTCTATGGTTCGTGTTTTGTTTTGGTAAACTCACCCTTTCAGATATCCCCATAAAAAAATAAGGTGGCGTCAAATCAAACAAGCGTGGTGGCCAAAGTCCCTTCGAAGTGACGTGGTTGCCGAAACGTGACTGAATTTGGGAAATGCTGGCGGGTTATGTCGCACCATCCTGCTAGAAATATCTAGTGAATTGTTCCGTGTCGTCCAATTTATTTACACAGATGTTGAAGATGTTCATATTTGCAGCTGTTGTTATGGTTGTATCGAAGAAGATGGGACCAAAAATGCGCCACTGCGATATCCCACACCAAACACCAATCTTCTCTGAATGAAGGGGTTCTTCATGTATCCCGTCAGGTAAAACCACGCCTCTTCCGAGAACCAAGTGTAGTCCAGGATGCCCGGATTTTCCTGGAAAAATCTCTGAAACCATTGAAAGTAAGCAACTCTTTTTCCTTGATCAGCCTCTTTTAATTCGTGGACCACGGAGATACGATACACATGAAGCTTAGTTTGTCGCAGCGCGTTGACAAGTGCTTCTGGACAACCCTGAGTCCTGTGAAAGTCGGCGCAGAAACTTCTTGGGAGACGCCAGTAGTCGGTCCTTGATATTCTGGATCGTTTACTCTGACATTTGTGGACGACCTCCTGCATGGTCGTCTAATAAAGTCCCCTTGGTCTCCAGTTTCTTTGACAAGGCCCAAATTCTGGACCTGCTTTGTCTATATTGTTCTTCAAACTTCTCCATGAATTGCTGTTAATATGACTTCATCGATTCTGTTATACAATAAGTGCGAACAATAAACATAAGTACACTAACACTCACGGACAACAATCGTATTGTGTAGAAACCCTCAGCCAAATGACAGAACAACAGACTGGTAGAGAGGCGCTTGACAAGGCAACGCATCCTTCGAAAACGGAATCCCCCCAAAAAAAAATCGTGGTATGTGTGAGTTAATAAAATATAAACTTAATAATTTCTAGCTATTCGGGTTTATATTCGTGTAGCCTACGATTTAGTATTTATTTAAGCTGTTATTAGATATTACGATATTTTATATTCTTTAGTATTTACACAAGAAAGTAGATTATTTTAAACAATTAGAGGACGATTTTCCATTAATTTGAACATAATTTGTGTTATATTCTAGTTTGCTGCTTCTTAATGTTGTATATTAAGTTTTATGTACAAAATGTTATATGCGCGTGTCTTGGCTTTATCATTAGCCTTAAGATTGCGTCTGTAAACCCTGACGGTACCAGAATAAATAATTCATATTACAATAAATTGATCCACTCGCGTTTCTTTTTAATGTTTCTCCATCTTTTAAACACTTTGAATTTTGTGCTTCGGAAAATATTGCATTAAATCTTAACCGAACTAGTATTGTTTATGTACACGTCTTATCTTGTTTGATAAATACCTTATCGTACTATACCGTGTTCGCACCGCAGGTTTGAACTCAATTGAAAAACAAAACAAAAAACTAAAGAAGAGCCAATTGAGTTGGTGCACCTGGTGCTATAGGCCACAAGGCAATCATCAGGAAATTTGGTCAAACACTCCCTATATTATCTGCAAGCTGTAACGTAAGTATCATATATTTATTATTCTAGCTTAGACCACAACTAAATAAACATTGTAATATTAGAAACAGAAATATTACCGCGATTTATTTATAATATTTTCAGGAATTTAAAATAGTGTTAAATTGGTTCTGAATTGAGGTTAGTAAGACCTGTGTCAGCAAAAACTTGTGTGAATGTCTGAGTCTATGTTCATATAATGGTGTCTTTGATTGCTATCCATAGACTGATATAGTTTGATTGTACTATAAAGCCCAACCACATTTATTCTAAAGGACCGACGTCTAATTGATGTGTGTGGCCTTGGAGCATGATTCTGCCCCTAATTTCACTCAACTCTTGTTTTAAAGCGCCTCCAAAATCAGGTTAACAATTATACACAGTCATGCATGAATAATAAATCGAACAAAGCGTGGTTTTCAGTAACCTCTATTGACAATCAGTATAACTGGGGTAAAAAAGGTCTGATATTTTTCATTAAGTTTATAATTTAAAGATTGTTTACCAGTAAATACCCTCAACGCTGCTTTAGGTTTCTCATTCACGCTTTATGCCCTGCCCACCATAATCTGCAATATTTAATCGTCCTAACAGTGTCTAGTGATGAGTACAGGTTATGTAACTCATCATTATGTAACCTCCTCCACTCCCAAGTACCGTCATCCCTTTTTGGACAAAATATCTTACAAAGCACCTTTTGTTTGAGAGAACAACTGGTAAAATTATTGTTTTAAATATTCAGAGTTTACATTCCTAGAAAATGGGCGAGATGTTAACAACTTACTGACTGAGTAAAATCATGCATTTTTTGGCTATATTTTTTTCATAATTTGAACTCTAATATAATTTCTAGTTAAAATTGTTCCCAAATATTTAAAATTATTAACCATGTCACATGACCTGTTCGAAGTAATCTCTAAATTATTGTCCCCAAGCTGTGTTCTCGCTGTGATCACTTCTACTCATCAGGCCTGTTATTCCACTTACTTCGTTCTGATGCTTGGCTCTTTTTCAAGATATTACATTCAGGTGTGAGGAACACTGTCAACAATGAGGAAACAACTGGGATTTAATTATTGGGTCTAGTAAGCTTACTCTAAATATTTGAAATGGTTTGCTTGTAATATAACATTACCAAAATGTTTTATTATTATTCACTATCAAAACACAAATCAAACTCTCACACATTGATCAGTGTTCTTCCCAGGGCCTTTTGACTGGGCGCAACCACCCCTTCCTGTTTCTACTTACCTCCCAGCAAAAATCATTGGGGTTTCCTAGCCCACATCTTACTACCTGTTTGGGTTTTAAACTTGTGTATCCACATTTGTGTGGAGGGAGAGTGGAAACCCATTTTTTAGGGGAACCTCAGTACACTTGACTGAGATTCAAACATTGACCTCCCCGTCATTGGCAGTCCAGTATACTGCAAGAGTAGCACCTTAGACCATGCGGCCACTAAAGTAGATAAAAATCAGTTTGTTGCACAAATGGACTCAAATACAGTATTTCAACATATTTCGCTGCTCCTGCCCGGCCAGTTAATAATGCCGCTAAGCTGGTGACGTTTTAGGAAAACATTATCAATCCTCCTCGAACTAAAACACTAACCTAGATGTAACTTTTTAAAAAATGGAGGAATAATATAACCTATAAAAAAGGGTTAACTTAAAATACAAAAATACACAAATTCGTTAAAAATAGTTTATATCAGTAGTCTATGAATATAAACTTCTCAACCTAACAAAACCTATACTTGTATGTATCAACAAAATAAAAGATTAGTTTTATAAAAAGTGTGGACCAAATATTTTAAAAACAAACTATTAAAATGTTGTCACTATTTTAAAGAGTAGGTCTATTTTATTTGTGAGTAAGTTCTTTGTTAAATACAAAAATAGAATTGAGGTGGAATAGAACCAAGATGATGTAAATGCAAAGAAAGCATTTTTGTGCGCAATATTATAGTTAACTAAGTACAAAACATAATTATTCTTAATATTGGGGGTTCCTTATTAATTGTTTTATTTGGCCTCGCGTCTAACTACTCGTTGGGGTTTTACGCTTCATTAATCTTGATGAGTGGTTTGGGAATAATAAGTCATTTGGGTGGTTCTATGTTACAGGTAAAACATTTCTGATATTCATAGAAAGCGTACTTTCTTACTTTATGGCATTAGGAACCCAAAAGTTCATTGCCGCACTTACAAAAGTAATCGAGCACCTATATCTATCTTGAGCTAGTTATATCCAGTCCACCTCATTATACCCTGTTCCTATCTTGAGTTAGGTTTATACAGTCCACCTCATTACACCTCTTTCAGGTCCATTCTAATGTTTCCTCCCATCTGCGTCTAGGTCTTCCCGATGGTCTCTTCCAACTGAGTTTGCCAGTCAGTACCCTGAATAAGGTTCTAGATTCTCCCATTCGCGCTGCATGTCCTGTCCACCGTAATTTAGGAGATGTGATTATCCTGGTGTGCTACTCCACTCCCCCGTGTACTCATACCTTTTTAGATCAAACATCTTCCAAAGCACCTTGTTTTCAAACATCTTCCAAAGCACCTTGTTTTCAAACCCCCTAAATTGGTTTTCGTCATTTTACATTCATAAAGAACAACTCGTAAAATTATTGTTTCATAGAAAGCGTACTTGGTAGTTAAATGTTCAAAATAATTATTTGTCAAGCTAATGAAAGTTTAAATTATCTATGACTAATTATCTCACTCAATTAACTTAAGTTAAATCTTTTTTTGTGACTTAATTTCATTATATGTGTCCTTCCTTTATAGTAACTTCATGATATCGTCCTCCCTCCAATAATAATAATATGGTTATAGGGCACACAGTCCTGCTAGCTCAGAGTAAATGACTCGTCAAATAAAGAAACTGACCACTTTGGTAACAAATATTTATTTACTACATCGGAACAGACTGTCAAACTAAAGTTGACCCCTTGGTAGACACTTCCAGATCTGTAGTTGCCTTCCCTAAGCACTGAGCTATTTTAGTAAGGACTAGCGCCACCAACAAATACTGTGGACTTGTATGATCACATGAGTGAACCAGCATCAGCGATATCAGCCATGTGGGTTCATTCGGGGTCAGTCTGACCTTGTGCCATGATAAGGCTGTAGGGAATTGCTGATAACAGAACTAATTATGTAAACCAATGTTTGGTGACTTGTTGATTGTTTATAGCCATTTATTTCCTTGTAAATGTGTTTATAACGGTGACTGAAACATGGCCGCTATTCTGCCTCTGTATTGGAAGGACAATAAACCATGTAGGTAGGCCCAGGACTCAGGGTAGCACACAGTTGCATTTCATAACACGAGTTGGCTCTCAGGGAAAAGATCACAAATGATTGTTTATGTTTTAATGTTTCATTTTGTGGGGCAGTCTTGTGTTTTTTTACCCTAGAGAAAAAACAGAAATCAAGGTCCTTTCAGCTTGAAATATGGATTAGTAGTTATTTAAACGTGTATTACTTGTATCAAGTCTAAGAAGTATATGTTTTTGCTCAGGTATTTTGTTAGTATTAGAGTAAACAGAGCCTCCTTATGGAAATGTCTGTGTCCTGTTATTGTCCTAGACTGTACATTATCTAATCTTGCTCTCTCTGCCCTTGCAGATCCAAAACCGGCCCAAGAGATGACCAATCCCAAGTCCGGACGTAAGAAAACGCACAGTGCCAATGGCCAGCCGAGAAGACATGCCCCAACTTCTAGAGAGGATGGAAAGGATCAGCGTAAGTCCCTGGTGCTGTGGAGACACCCACTCAAGACACTGGAGTACTGCGGCAAGGAACTTCTCTTTGACCTCCACACCTACAGTGTCAAGTGTCTAGAGTACAGACTAACTTTGGTTGCAGCGGCGCTAGTGTTGGCACTGCTTGTGACACTGTTTCACATCGACGGGGCACACCAAGCCGGCATGCAACTGGTCTACAAGAAGGCAGCATGGTACCTCTACTGGGTGGGACTGGGCGTGCTTTCTTCCGTAGGACTGGGTACGGGCCTGCACACCTTTGTGCTCTATCTTGGCCCACACATTGCATCTGTGGCGCTAGCAGCTTATGAGTGTGGAGCACTAAACTTCCCTGAGCCTCCATACCCCGACCAGGTGCTATGTCCTGAGATCCCGGACAAGCGCTGGCCAGCCACTGTTTGGAACATTATGTCCAAAGTGCGATGGGAGTCTATGATGTGGGGCATTGGTACAGCCCTAGGGGAGTTGCCCCCATATTTCATGGCGCGGGCTGCTAGGCTCTCGGGACACAACCCCGAGGATGAGGATGACATGCGGGAGTTTGAGGAGCTCCAGCGCAAAAAGAGGCGGCCGGAGCTCATGACTTTAATGGATCGATCCAAACTCTTTGTTGAGAAGTTGGTGGACCGCGTCGGCTTCTTCGGGATATTCATCTGTGCGTCAATCCCCAACCCCCTTTTTGACCTGGCAGGAATCACTTGCGGGCACTTTCTGGTTCCATTCTGGACGTTCTTTGGGGCCACGGTGCTGGGCAAGGCAGTTGTCAAGGTCCACCTGCAGAAAATATTTGTGATAGTCGCCAGTGACGAGAGTTTTGTTGATATAATAATCTCCCCACTGGTACATGTGCCTGGGTTCGGGGTTCGGCTGCAGACTCTGGTTAAAAAGGTGCTTGCGTCTGAGAAGGCCAAATACCACCGGAAGGTGGAGGAGGAGGTGTTGCCAGAAGCCAGTGGGAGCATCATGTCGAGCCTGTTTGAGAAGTTTGTCATCGGTATGGTGGCGTACTTCCTCATTTCCATCATCAACTCACTGGCACAGAGCCACCATAAACGGTTAAGTAAGCGTGTTCGTAGCAGCGGAGGGAAGCGATCAACAGATTGATACCGGCGTGTGAATTCTTAGGGACAGGACATTTGGGAGGGAGCGGGGGGAGTGTTTGGGGGGGGAGCCATCTTTAAATCTGTAATACTCGCTTGTTGACATTGTTAGAGAACAAATTTGAAAGTTCAAATGGTAACTAATTAAACCTGGTTCTTGTTTTTAACGTGCATAAAAAAAATTAATATAAGGCGACTTCTAATAAACTGTCGCAATGTTTTCTATGGAATAGTTATCAACTTGTCCAATGATCATTAGTCTTATTAAATTGTCTTGGTTTTGTGAAACACTCACTCCATTCTGGGAAAATAGTCATTTCTTGGGGCAACAAGACTGGTAGATATTTAAAACCGAATCCTAAAGCTCAGCAATTTGTAAATGCTTTTAAATTCCTCCTGAAAAAATGTCAGTAACTATGGGATTGTTTTTATAAACCCCTTAAAAGTGTGCATTTCGACTATCTACTAATATCGAGCATGTGTTCCCCGCATTTCCTCCAGACCTGTTCCAGTTGATTGTGGTGTGAACACCTCTGATGCCTGGACCACCAAATGTCTTACGCCAAAACGCCGAATGGTTTGAACTGATCGGCATATCACGGTTAAGTGTGCTTGGGGTTCAAAATATGTTAAAGACGACAAACTGTCCATTGAAAACTTTTTTACATTCACTTTTACAAGAAAATTATAAAATACCAACTACACAAAAAAAACTTAATTTATCCCCAGTGTTTGTATTATACCGTTTTTGTGTCGGCTCTTTTAATGGGGGTATTTTCATCCTGCCAAAAGGGTTGCTGTGATTACAGGTTGTTGACGGTAACGTGAATGCTGGTAAAAATTGTTTTTATACATTATAAACGTTGCTGCTATATTATTTATAATATAAACTAAATAGGCTACATAATATATTATATAAATTATGCACTGAGATATTTTATTCCACTCATTCCAGGTTGGAACCATCAGAGTGACATTGTTTAGATATAAGGTTCTCAATTTAATATTAATTTTGTTTCTTTGTAACAATTTGCAATACATTTCCTTCAATAATGTCACTACTGTAGTCTAACTGCAGTTTGTTTGTTTGTCTGACATATTATATATTTAATCTCGGCCAGAGTAACCCTAGCTGTGTTATGAGCCCGGTGAGCTACAGATTATAAAGGGTTAAGTTTAAAAAAAATCACTGTTATGGTTAATAATTCCTAATGTGTTGCCAACCCGGTTTGAACTTGTTTTAATTTGATTTTGTTGTGTAGGAAAGTATATTTTTTGTTATTGAATTAATTTAATTTTTTCTGATCCATATCATGTCCTTTTATGTGCAATTATTTGGCTAGTGCTGTTCGAGTATTTGGCTCGTGCTGTATAAGTATTTGACTTGTACTGTGCGAGTATTTGGCTCGTGCTGTGTGAGTATTTTACTTGTGTTGTGCGAGTATGTCTCGTACTGTGCGAGTATTTGACTTGTACGTTACGAGTATTTGATTTGTGCTGTGTATTTGGCTCGTGTTGTGCGAGTATTATTCTCGTGCTGTTAAAGTATTTGATTTATTCTGTAAGAGTATTTGACCTGTACTGTGCAAGTATTCGACCCGTACTCTGCGAGTATGAGCTGTGCGAGTATTTGACTCTGTATGAAAATCTGAGTGTTGGACCTTGTAAATGTTAACACAGACCACTTTGTGAAAATAAACACATTCCCACTTGTTTTACAATGCTAGTTGTTTCTGTTACTCGCACTGGTTTGGAGACAGGGTGCGGGGTGTTTTGACAATCGAACATGCAAACAGTGGTTAATGAAGCCATGTCAATCAATAAGAGTTGTCCTGTTAATATCATATGGGTACTCTTATTAACAATATTAACCTAAGCAAGGTTGAGCTGTTACTGTATTTCACCACATACAGTAATCATCGCACCCCGTTTTTTCAGCCCAAAAATTGGTATAAAATGTAGTTGCATGGTATAGTCCTGTTTGTAACATATATTTATAAGGTAAACAAAGGCAAGCTATTTCTTCCTCCCTCATTTCCACACACCACTAGAGATCTATAGCTGTTGACCTTGGATGTACAGTTGTCTTGTTGCGCACTGTAAGCCTAGAATTCTCAGCGCATAAACATTATTGGTATATTTCCAAAAGCAGAGTTGCATGACTTGTAGCAAGCAGAGTGGGCGGGCATGCGAAGCTACCAAACTTCTTTGGTCGCATGGTCTAAGACGTCACACTCACAATAGACTAGACTGCCAGTGAGGGGGAGATTGGGGTTTGAATACTGTTCGGGTGAACTGAGAGTGGATTTTCATTAATGGTTTTCCTCTCTTCGTGCAAATGTTGGTACACTTCCTTTAAATTTAACGTTCCTCAGCCCTAACACACTAGTATAATTAGTACATGTCTGTATGACCCAAACAGGCAATAAGAGAGTAATTAAAAAAAACTATCAGGGATCGACAATTGGTCAATCTCTCGGAAATAATCAAACGACTATGTAAGATAACTACATCATAATTCAAAGTCTATTTTTGAGTTTTTTAACTCACAAATATATCAAGTATTTTCATATAATATTTGAATGTGACATAAAGAACCTTGATCGGACCTAACAGCCAATGTTAAAAAGCAATAGTATGAATAGAAATGGTTTATTATGAGAATGTGCATTTTATTTATTCTATAGTTTTCTCTCTAAAGGTGGAGACATAAGTACTTAGAAATGTTTATTTAAATTGCGTATATAGTATGGACAACCCCTAAAATGTATAGACCAAAAATCAAAACTAAAGTGGAGAGACAAGGCTAAGTTATAAGGGTTGCAGACCTTTGCGCTAACCCATTTCTAAGGTTTATCTTAGTCTAAATACGACCCACTTAGTTATTCAAAGGGTCTAAGATGTCACACTTGTAATAAACCAGACAGCTGATAAATAGGGGGGTTCGAATCCTGGTTGGGTTTACGGAGGGTGATTTTACACACTCCCTCCATGCCAATTCAGGTGCACTTCCTCTAAATTGAACATCATACCTCAAGGTGTTTACTTAGTCATGAAAGTCATGAAAAAGTTACTAATTGCAATAAAAAAGATCACAAAAGTGCCTGAAAAGGAACAAATTTTTACTATTTTGGTCACTAAGCCACGAAAATATTTTTGTTTGAATTTCCTGCGCATCGTAATAACATAAACGCATCGAAATAAAGGTCACCAAGAAGTCGTTAATTTTTGTTTCTCCAACTTGGTAGACACCTTGTCCCTAGCACAGTAGCATAATTAGTACATAAGCGTACAACCTAAACTGGTAGTGAGACATGCTAAAGAAATATACCTGTTAATATGAATTGTATAAATTATATTGACTAGCACTAAATTATTATCACAGATTACCTTGTAGGAAATTGTATCAAATAGCCCTACTATAAGGCATGGTGAATTGTGAAAGCACTTTGTACATCAGTTGATGAGTACAGGAATTGAGAGCCCGGAGTGATCGGCAGGCGCCAGCTGTCCTGGATGACACCCTGTTTAGTTGGTATTTGGCAGAATGGGCTGACAACTGAAACAACTCTTGTGACGGGTCCTGAACTACGCCCCAGACCATTCTGCCAAGAGACTAACATCGCTAGGATTACAACCTGAGTCTGATGCTCTTGACCATGGCAGAATCTGAATGTGACTTAGGAATGTCCCGGCTTATTCCTAAACAATCAAGTCCAATACAGGCGTACTCCACTTTTAGATGATTCGATTTACAAAGCTTCGGTTTTAAATGGTGACTATACCCCTAGTGGCTTACAACTACCTCACTGATACAATGGTTTTAAACTGTGATTACACCCCTAGTATCCTACAGCTACCTCGCTGATACGACTGTTTTAAATGGTGACTATACCCCTAGTATTCTACAGCAGTCTCACTAGTATGACTGTTTTTAAACTGTGACTATACCCCTAATATCCTACAGCTGCCTCGCTGATACGACTGTTTTAAATGGTGACTATACCCCTAGTATCTACAACTACCTCGCTGATACGATTGTTTTAAATGGTGACAATACCCCTAGTATCTACAACTACCTCGCTGATACGACTGTTTTAAATTGTGATTATACCCCTAGTAGTTTACAGCTACCTCGCTGATACGATTGTTTTAAATGGTGACTATACCCCTAGTATCCTACAGCTACCTCGCTGATACGACTGTTTTAAATGGTGACAATACCCCTAGTATCCTACAGCTACCTCGCTGATACGACTGTTTTAAATTGTGATTATACCCCTAGTGGCTTACAACTACCTCGCTGATACGACTGTTTTAAATGGTGACTATACCCCTAGTATCCTACAGCTACCTCGCTGATACGACTGTTTTAAATTGTGATTATACCCCTAGTGGCTTACAACTACCTCGCTGATACGACTGTTTTAAATGGTGACTATACCCCTAGTATCCTACAGCTACCTCGCTGATACGACTGTTTTAAATGGTGGCTACACCCCTAGTATCCTACAGCTACCTCGCTGATACGACTGTTTTAAATGGTGGCTATACCCCTAGTATCCTACAGCTACCTCGCTGATAAGACTGTTTTAAATTGTGATTATTACCCCTAGTGGCTTACAACTACCTCGCTGATACGACTGTTTTAAATGGTGACTATACCCCTAGTATCCTACAGCTACCTCTCTTATGCGATGACTTAGTGAAATAGTGCTGCCACTTTTCTGTTAAATAAGTTAAATTTACTTTTTTAGGTGCTTATTTTAAGACTACATTATGGCAAAATTGCATGAGTATAGTTTTTATTTTAATCATAAATGCTTTATTTAAATCAGTTACACACATATATGACGAATGCAGTACAGTACATGTATCAACAAGACAAAAAAAAAGGCAACGATTCTCTTAACTAAAATGATCTGGGGCTTAACACATCGTAATAGTGGGGTAAGCCTGTATTTCAGTTATTGCTGGGCAATGCCCTAAATTAGCAGAACATTTGTTGTAAAGGGTTAGAGTTATTTCATGTTGTAATCCTCAGTCCTTGGGTGCCAATAACCTCTCAGTGCCTGTTGTGTACCCGTACAGCCCGACCCAGAGAAAGTGTTGAGCGCACAACAAGAGTGCAACAGAGTCCAGGCTGCAGCACGCAGCCAAGAAGCCAAAGAGAGACTGCAACAGGAGAGACTTGAGATCAAGGAACATAGAGAGGCTGCCTTGAAGAGACAGCGGGCCACTCGCACCATGGAGGACTTGCGTGCAGCCATGGTGGCCTCCTTGGGGCATGACAGGTGGGTGACAGAGGTCTCGGTCCATCTCCTCTCAAGAGGTGTCCAGACATATGCTTGATTAAGGATCAATAAAACTACACCTGGAGACGGGAATTGACCCAGAACTTCCCACACTTCGTGTATCCAGATGTCATTTTTCAAAATCATGAATATGAAACTTGAAGCAGCTACATTTGTAACTAAAACATCATTTCCATCTTCTGAGCTTTGCCAGTCTGTACATTTAATTGTACGAGGGTTTGCTTACCTCCCTTGTAATTATGTTGTAGGAAGAGTTGTAAGAATATTTCTTGGAGCGGATGAGATGGTTCAAGTTTGCTTGGATGTATCTTAGAATATCAACAGTAATATTACTTGGACAGATAAATAGGAGAAAAGTGCTGATTGGGAATCAAACTTCTAATAGAGCTTTAAACAACTAATTTTATCTTATTATCCTACTAGGGTCAGGACTCGATTTGTATGTTGCATCCACCATATTGGATCCGCCATCTTGGATTTTACAAGTTTTGAATCTTTCTCTCAAATGTTGTTTCTCCATTTAGTGTCCATACCAAATTTACGCTTTCTAGGGTGGATATTGGGAAGTGAGAGAAATAACCCTAAAAGGAAGAATAAACACCTTATTGATTATATAGCCGTAAATTGTTTTATAAATGGATTTCATAAACAGCAAGCATTAAAAAAAACTCTGCTAACAATAAATATTTTTCTTGGAAAGATATAATAAATGCTAAGCAAAGCAACACACTATAAAATCTAATATTATTTATAATATTCCTTTCACTTGTTCAAATAATTGAATACGATTATATGGTTGTTCATTCTATTGACTTCATTTACATTTGAATTGTTCTGTTATAAAGTAACTGGTGCTTCTACAAAATATTACAATATATGTGGATATAACTATCGAATTATGTTAGTTGATACTACTTTGGTGACATTGCCATATATATATAACCATTGTAGTAGAACAGAATGAGAAGGTAGAGAACTACAGCAAGAGGTTCTATTGTAACATGTTGTTGTGTTAAGTTACACAAGTGTGCTAATCTCATTATCACCTCAATTGTTCTTTTGTCTCAAGGACACTTGCAGCAGGACAGTACACATCACTGGTTAGAAACATACGTAAATAGTGGAGCGTTGGCATGCATTGTTCAGAAATAGTATTTTGTAAAAGTTGATGGCCAGGGTGTGAACTCAAATTTGAAATATACAAACAAATTCCAAATACTGCTTATGACTTTCCAAACCCCTTTTTAACTCGGATGGCTTTGGAAGTGTATCTCATCATAATTTATGTAAATATCTAAAGAGTTGCATAAGAAGATGAACCACATGTCTAGTGGCTAGGAAGGTGGGCTACATGGCTAGTGGTTAAGGAAGGTGGGCTACATGTATAGTGGCTAGGAAGGTGGGCTACAAGTCTAGTGGTTAAGGAAGGTGGGCTACATGTCTAGTGGTTAGGAAGATGAACTACATGTCTAGTGGCTAGGAAGGTGGGCTACATGTCTAGTGGTTAAGAAGATGAACTACATGTCTAGTGGCTAGGAAGATGGTCTACATGTAAGAGTGGCTAGGAAGATGGTCTACATTCCTAGTGGTTAAGAAGATGAACTACATGTTTAGTGGCTAGGAAGGTGGGCTACATGTCTAGTGGTTAAGAAGATGAACTACATGTAAGAGTGACTAGGAAGGTGGACTACGTGTCTAATTGTTCAGAAAGGTGTGCTCTATGTATGAGTGGTTATGAAGGTGTAAACATGTATGACCAGTTAGGAAGGTGGACTACATGTCCGGGTAGCTAAAGTGGCAAACTACATGTTTGCGAGAATCTAGTTCAATGATTTCATATATTTCTTAAGAAACTCTACAGTCTTGAAGATTTGTGCATTGTGAAAGAAGTGTGGTCCCAGGTGCCAATAACTTCACTCGTATTTTATGTTTGTAAGCAGAGCAAGAGAGGTCACCTCGTCAGACGACCCAGACTCCGCTTCCAGACTTGACGTGGTCTCGTCTCCCCCCTTAGAGGGGGGTCTCTCGCACCATGGAGTGGCCTGCAATTGCCTCAAAGACCGAATGTGTGAGTGTGTTGTTCGACGTAGACAGGCACGTGTCAAGACCAAGGAGTCCGATAAAACCTCCCCCTTGACTTCTTCTGACAGACCTTACTCTGAGGAGACATCACACACAGGTAGGATGTGCTCATCACAACATAGCAATCATCATAATATTTTACTTATTCTGAGGCATTCAGTTGTATATCTCTACACTAACTCTGTCCGAGCTACCTTTTGAGCAACACGTGTGCTTGTGTGTGTATTTTACAGAGGGGTGGAGCAAGTATGTCTAACTAGGTACATTGAGGCCATATCATCGTATTAGAAACATTATAGAAATACACCATTTTATGTTACAACACCAGAGAATCCCCCAAAAAATGTTTAAATTTACTCACCAAATATGGACAATTTTTGGCAGGTCATAAGAGTGTGAATAAATCAATAAATTGCAATTTGTACACACCCCTTAAGAAAAATGTTGAAAAAAAGTCGTAGTAATATAAATATATACACAGTATACACAATAAAATGTAATTGGAGGACCTCATCTTTGATTTTATTTCCCTATGATTAAAGAAAAGTTAATTTCTTTCCTGCATCTGCCATGAATCTCGACCATTCTCTATAACTTTATTGTGTAGTTGGAAAATTTCATCCGAAGACGCTATAATTGACACTACTATACTTTAAAAATAAGTCATACTCAAAATAATTATATAAAACACTAACTTTATATTTATTAGTCACTGAAATAAGAATGCAACAACCAATTCATTTATTAAAACTTAGGGGTTGTGTCTCCATAACAAGATGTTTATTGAGTCAAACAGTTGATGGTTGTTTGGTTAGCTCGACCAGAGATTTGATCGATAATCCTTTCCTAATTTAGGTTTGAGAAACTGATTGACGATCAACTTACATTTGATCTCTGATTAAGCCACTAATTATTGTATGTGCAGTCGGCTTTTAGTCTATAGTACATTCACCACCCGAGTTTACTTAGATGACAGCCCAAAAATGATTAGAAATAGTCCCCAATGAATTCCTACGCCAACAGCTGACATGTCACTTTGGATCACTTTAATGAAAATTTATTTGAGGTTGAGCAAAAAACTTATTTATTGTTTTAGTCCACTTAAAAAAATTATCATTCACAGCATTTTCACAAAAGCTCTAATAAATATTGCTTCAAAATGGCACCCGGCGAACTTAAACTTTGTAATTAAACTTTGTAATTGGTCATGACGCAAACAAGCTTTTTACAATGGTGCACCCACGTAGTTGATAAAAATATTTTATTCAGTTAAATATTTTGAAATACGATAAAATAATCATAAAATAATTTATTATATTTTTAAAAAAAAGAACAAGTATTTTCTCTTTTCCAAGTAAATATGATGCCTGTATTAAAAAGTATAAATGTATGCATTATATTACACATTATTATATAACATCCCAAAACAAAGAATAAGTACTTTTAATTATGTTTAAAATATTGTTTCGGATATGGTAAAAATAAATTATTAAATGTAATTAAATAATGTGAGAAAACTTAGGTTTATGTTATTTTTAATGTCAAATATAACATGGAATTAAAAAAACTTATCATTTATAACAAAACAGTGATCTTTTACAAGTGTTGGCAACCCAAAACCTAAACATATGATTTTTCAACTTTCATCCATGTAAAAAGCTATGGTGAACATACTCTAGTTAATACATGTCTAGCATTAAAGATGAATTAAGCCACAGTGGTGGGTGCTTTGTTCCATGGACCTCCAGGAGGGGACATGTTGATGAGCAGTGTCTCAACCTTGCGGGAGAGGGGAAGTAGTCTCCTCACAGTGTGTCCTCCCTGTCCCTGGGACACAGACATATCCACACCAAGTACAGAGACAGCGGAACAGAGTGGCAGGGAGCATCGGCAGACTCGCGGAGGAGATATAGAGGATGCATACAGTATCCCTGCGCAAAAAGAAAAGGTAGAGGATGCTGACAAGATTCTAGCACTAAAAGAGGGATCCAAGGCTGACTCATCTTCAATGGGGTAAGATTTGCATCCTTTATTGGCTCAAAAAATAATTGTTCTTGATTTAAAACTAGGTGCTAAGATAATGTTTGTAAGAATAGGGTTAATTCATGCAAAAAAATTGTCACAATTCTAGTTCATATCTCTTGTCTGCAGCATTGTGTACCAACTGAAGAGCCCAGAGGGGCTTGTATCAGACAGCCAACCTCCAAAGCCCCTGCAGGTCTCACAGAAAGAAGGCCCCACTCCTAGACAGGATCGGAATGAAATGCCGCAAGTCGACAGTCACAAGAGTGCACCTTGCAGCATCTCTAGGGCCTCTAACCCCTCCGAGCCCTTGGCGACTAAGGGGGGGGATACCTCCCGGTCCAGTGCTGCCAAAACTAGGGCCCCTTCGAAGGTGCAGTTGTATGATCACAGCGCTCGCTACGAGAAACTGTGCGACACTCAGCACAGAGTGCAACGTCTGAGAGCAGACACTCAGGTACTGACACGTCCTAAATGACAGAAACAAACTCCAGTGCCAGGAACTATTTGGGTAATAGGACAACTCTAGTGCCAGGAACTATCTGGGTAACAGGGCAGCTCTAGCACCAGGAACTGCACTAACCTGAGACCGAGCTAAGTCTGTATACTAACACAAAGTTCTTTAGGTAGGTTCCTTTGCTCCTGTGTTTTAGTCTATTAGATGAACTTAATGTGATTTTGTCGTGTTTTCAGCCTGACGCGGAGGAACTGGCCAGGAGGGAAGAGGGGGCCCATCAACCTGTGATGGAGGAGGGCCCCTTGCGATTCCGGGCTCTAGGAAGGGGTCATCAGGCCCTGGCCCAGCTGAGGGTTAGTCAGGACTATCAGCAGCTTGTGGATCAGTTGGCACTCCTGACTAAAGAGGAGCGCAGAGTGCGCAGTCATCACACTCATGTGAGTAGATGCACTCCATGACTATCCACCAGCTGTGTCCCAGAGACTATTGATACAATGTGAGTTGGTGTGCAGGTAGATGTGTATTTGAACGAAGAGCGCAGGAAAGAGCGTAACAGCCGCCGACAGAAAGACATGGACTCTGCCTTTGAAAGGGTATACCACAGTAGTGCCACCGCGACTGGTTGCAGGTGCGGTCTGGTCCATCAGAGTGATGCCAACATCGAGAGTTGCCGCTGTCCGGAGCGCCAAGTGCCCATAACTTTGGGTGGGTGATTTTTGTGACATATGAACTTTCCAAATGTTTCACGAAAAGTTGGTTTCTTCACTGGATATCATCTCTGGGGGATCTGCACGCTTACTATTGGGAAACATTGTTGTCATCCTCTTGTTTTTATGCGGTCAATTTTCCTTAAAATATATTATACATTTTGCAACGCTGGATTGTAGATATTGCCAGTAACTTTAACTTAACTCTGGGTGATTGTAAGCTCTAACTTTGCTTCAATTGATTGTCAATTTCAACCTCACTTTGAAATATCACAACAAAATGAATTTTTTTTACTGTTGATTATTCTGCTGTATAGAAAGATGAATTGCAGGATTGACAAATTTGTAAAAATTACTTTAAAACTTCATTAAGAATAACATATTTTATTATTAATAATGATTTAGTGCTAAATGATAGACACATAATTAACATTAAAATATATATGTTTAACTTAAAATAATAAAGAAATTCAAGAATATTTGATACACTTTGTTGACTTTGCTTTGAATCTAAAAGGTGGACTTTGCACACCCCTACCTCACTATAATGTTGCACACCCTTAACTATATGCCATGTTGCACACCCTTAACTATATGCGATGTTTCACACTCCTAGCTCAATATCATGTTGCACACCCTTAACCATATGCAGTGTTGCACACTCCTAGCTCAATATCACATTACACACCCTTAACCATATGCCGTGTTGCACACCCCTGGCTCACTGTCGTGTTGCACACACTTAATTATATGCCATGTTGCACACATCTACCTCACTGTCGTGTTGCACACATCTACCTCACTTTTCATGTTGCACACTCCTACCTCACTGTCATGTTGCACACTCCTACCTCACTGTCATGTTGCACACTCCTACCTCACTGTCATGTTGCACACTCATACCTCACAGTCATGTTGCACACTCATACCTCACTGTCATATTGCAAACTCATAACTCCCTGTCATGTTGCACACTCATACCTCCCTGTCATGTTGCACACTCATACCTCCCTGGCATGTTGCACACACCTACCTTACTGTCATGTTGCACACACCTACCTTACTGTCATGTTGCACACACCTACCTCACTGTCATATTGCAAACTCATACCTCCCTGTCATGTTGCACACTCATACCTCCCTGTCATGTTGCACACTCATACCTCACTGTCATATTGCAAACTCATACCTCACTGTCATATTGCAAACTCATACCTCACTGTCATATTGCAAACTCATACCTCACTGTCATATTGCAAACTCATACTTCCCTGTCATGTTGCACACTCATACCTCCCTGGCATGTTGCACACACCTACCTCACTGTCATGTTGCACACTCCTACCTCACTGTCATGTTGCACACTCCTACCTCACTGTCATGTTGCACACTCCTACCTCACTGTCACGTCGCACACTCTTACCTCACTGTCATGTTGCACACTCCTACCTCACTGTCATGTTGCACACTCCTACCTCACTGTCACGTTGCACACACCTACCTCACTGTCATGTTGCACACTCATACCTCACTGTCATGTTGCACACTCATACCTCACTGTCATATTGCAAACTCATACCTCCCTGTCATGTTGCACACTCATACCTCACTGTCATGTTGCACACTCATACCTCACTGTCATGTTGCACACACCTACCTCACTGTCATGTTGCACACTCCTACCTCACTGTCATGTCGCACACTCCTACCTCACTGTCACGTCGCACATTCCTACCTCACTGTCATGTTGCCAAGACTTACTCTAAACTGTTGACTAGATGAACGTCGACCAGCCCACATGGTAGAGAGCCCGCCTAAGCTGAACGTGGCTGTTTGTGGTATGTGTCCAGACGTTTCACACTCGTCCATCTCTCCCGAGAGCTCTGTAGAGGCTGCGAGGGTGCCCCACAACTCAGAGAGGTCAGTGATACTTGTTTGATCTTATCACAAACTCATGACCTCCACTTTCCTAGTCTCTCTTACATTTATTTGTCCATGTTTCTGCTGCATGTGTGACAATGGGTACAAAGTACGCCCTGTATCCCTGCTGTCCTCTTCTCCATAGCAGGTATCTTACACACCTATAAAACAACTCCATCTCAATTTACACAGCCTCTTGTGGGAAGATTAGGTCGACATGATAACACCCTCAGAACAGTTGTGTTGAAAGACTATCTTGTTACAGTTCCACATGGCGCGGTCATCACTCATCTTCACTGCTGCAACAACTCGTGGATCGAGTCAACATCCAGCGCTCGATACTCATGGAGGAAGTGGGGGAGCATCTGGCTCCACAACACCTTGTGTGCCCACCTTCAAAAAGCCAGGAACATCTCTCGTCCGTCACCAAACCATCAAGTCCCTCCCCTGTTGAGTCACCTTCAGTTGGCATAGACACACACCTTGAGTCTGTGTCACAGACCGAGGAATTTGTTGGTAAGACAACAGCTCGAGAAGCTGATAATGAAACTCAACCGAGAGGCAGCCCAACAGGTGATCCTCATCAACCAACCAACGATAACAACCTAGAGATTCATGAGGGCAGCACTGTTAGCATAGTCAGCGAATACAGCCTTGATGTGTCGCTGAGCGCTGAGCAAAGCTTCTCTGAGTTAGGATCAAGCTCCACCTCCATGGCGACTAGCGAGGACATCCGCATCATAGTGAGTGTCCGGGAGAAGGTGGGGAAGTACTGCAGTCAAACGGACCAAGTTTTGGATTGTCCACAAGAAAGAAAACGGGAGTCTTCATTTGCCAAGAAACACAAGCCTGCGTCTACCGAAAAACGCAAGTCTTTGTCTGCCGAGAAACTCAAGCCTGCCTCTACTGAGAAACACAAGCCTACGTCTACTGAGCAACACAAGCCTGTGTCTATTGAAAAATACAGATCTTCATCTACTAAGGAACACAGGTCATCATCTACTGAAGAACACAGGTCATCATCTACTGAGAAACACAAGCCTATATCTACTGAAGAACACAGGTCTTCAGCTACTGAGAAAAACGAGCCTGCACTTGCAGAGGAACACAAGCCTGCGTCTACTGAGAAACAAAAGCCTGCGTCTACCGAGAAACACAAAACTGGATTTATTGAGAAACAAAAGCCTGCATCTATTAAGAAACACAAGCTTGCGTCTGCTGAAAAACAAAAGCCTTCATCTACTGAGAAACAAAAATCTGCGTCTGCTGAGGAACAAAAATCTGAGTCTGCCGAAAAACAAAAATATGTGTTTGCCGAGAAACACAATTTTACATTTGCTGATAAACAAAGAAAATCTATATCAAATAAGATCAAGATAAATCAAAAATATTCTAAAAAAAATGAAAATAATAAAAAGAAAAGAAAAAAGGTATTGGAGGTATCTTACGAGCGTCACAAGATGATTAAAGAGACCCAAGAGCTGCCTGAAAGCAAAGACTCTAGCGCAGAGCATGTGACCCCAGAGGTAAGTTCAGTGAGTACGGTGTACCTGAGCCCACCTCACGAGATGGTCTCAGAGCAAGCAGATAGAGTTGACAAACTTTTATCAGACATACACAGACAGAAGGAGGAGTTGGAACAGTTCCTGGACAAACAAAGCTCTTCAAACTCCGACAAGACAGACTCCACCCACCTTAAATCATACATCTCCCAACTCCTGAAGCTCAGCAGGCAGAGTGTGGAAGAATTGAATGTCAGTGAGGTCTCGGACACACCAGACATTCCGCAGACAGTTGGTTCTGATAGAATTCACTCTAACGCTAAGTCAGACAATACGACTATTAAGGTGGCACCACCGCCTGAGCAGAAACCACCTAAAAGCGCAAAACCTAAGGTTTCCCGAGTCACGCAAGATAAGGTTCCCACTAAAAAATTGCATTATCATACTCCTTTGGCTCCAGAGTTTGTGTCCAAATCGCCTCCTACATCAGAGTTGACTGTACCAACCAGCGAGACTAACTCAGTGAAGCAACCATTGGCCCGTGAGCCCCAACCTCGCAAAGCCCCGAGTATAATCGGTACATATGAGAAGGTCTCAGCCAGCACTCACCAGAAGGTTCCTCCTAAACCCGAAACCTGCTACTGCCCTTCTGAAGCATCACCAACATTCTTCCCATCTCTCTCGGCGCTTAGGAATGGCGTTCAGGGGGGACACGAACCCGGTGGTAATCCTGCTGTTTTCAGGAATTTCAATGACTGCTCCAAAAAACATACCGACCGCATCTCTAGCCTGTCCGAGATGATCGAACAGATCCGTCGGGAGAAACAGATGCTGTTGGAGAGCTCCAGTGACAGTCAGCATGACAGTACCAAGTACATCAGCCCCCCGGAGTCGTGGGTCCCAACGGTAGGAGCTAGGCCTCCCAGGCCAGACCTGTGTTTCTGCCCTGTTGATGATAGTAACCTGCGCTCAGGGATAATGGGGCCACCTTCCTCGCAACCTGTCTGCAGTAGCAGATTCGGGTGAGTAATGTGCCCACAAGACAGAAGCTGTGCTCACTTAACTCAAATAATATCATCATCATGAACTCTCTACAGCTTGTGGCTGGGCCACTTTAGTAAAATGCCTCCATCTTCCACCATTATGTCTCCTTTATTTGCTTCCATTCCTCTCCTCTCACTCACACACATGCTGTTATATGCTCCTCCCATCTCTTTCTTACCATCCCTTGAAGTATTTTCCCACCATACTTCAATTCAATCATTCTCTGTGAATTCTTTACTTTTCCATCCACATTACGTGTCCATACCATCTCAGACTGCCAGCATTCTGTAAACAAAGTGTACTGTTCAACTGTAGAGTTGTAAAGTGTTCCCCCTTCGACTCATCTAATCGCTTTATTCCAGTCACATGATAGTAGAGTGCAGCACTGAGGAAAGTTTGGGTTGTAATCTTGACAACAAGCGATTGATTGTAGGACGTTGTCTAGGATACCATTTAATATCAAAACATGTTTCTGGATTATTTTGGCAGGAATTAACTGTCTGTGAAAATCCCTTATAGTTCATGTTTGGCTCTGAGCTGATGACTTAAATCGTATCAGAAGATTGAGGAGATCGGAGTAAACTGTTGTGTAAATTGTATTTACCAGTTTTTTCAAATTTTTGTTTTATGGATAAGGAAGGTTTAATTTATAGGGAAAACCATTTAGGTAAAAACCACCCAACGAGGATAGGAACGGTGTCTCCATCATCGGCAGTCCAGTCTATTGAGAAGGTGACGCCTTAAACCAGGGGTGGGGAATCTGCGGCTTTTCTCATATATCATGTCAATTATGTATTTTCATTGTTTATATATTATACATTATCAAATGGTGGGTACATTAATTAATTACAATAAAATCACCTTCAGTTACTGAATGGTTTAAGGTGTCACTCTCATGTTAGACTTTCCAGCTGATGACGGGGATATCAAGGTTCGAATTCTGGTCAAATCTACTGAGTGTGGTTTTCTCTAAATGGTTTCTTATTCTTCCACGCAAATGCGGGTATATTACGTCTTAAAATGGTTCTTTCCACATACAGGTAGTAAGACGCAGTGATCAGATTAAAATGTTAGAAAATTAACCACTCCTTTGAATTGCCACCCGGCCTTCCAATGCCAAAAGATTCCTCACTCTTGCCTTAGACCATGCGACCACACACATTTGCCTCTTGTTCGTACAAGTTCTCGGACACAAGCACTACACCTTCAGACACAAAACTTGGTGCGAGAACTAACTGAACCAAGGCATCACACACCTACCGATTCGATATTGTACAGTCTTCGTCACAAACAATGTATCAACACACTTATGTAGATCTTTGGGTAGCTTGACTCTTGACATGACTTTGAGACTTCACCTTCTAACATAGTCGCTACATATTTGTGGGGAGAGTTTGTTGTCAGCACGAGTTTAATTCCCCAACAACTTGACTTAATCATTAGTGTGGCTATACTTGGTGAAACATACAGCACCTGGATATTAAGATACATGATACTGTGGGGAAAGGCTATAATTGTGACACATAAAATTACTTCATATTTGCAAAAAGTGGCCTAGAATATGAACGAAAACTCGAAATGAATGCACAAAACTAAATCAAACATACACATATATTTTTTTATATCCATTACTGTTTCCAGCCTGTGGCCTGTCAGTTTTTTATTAAAGACATATATTTTCCACTACCAGCTGGCTAAGTTTGTCGTAGCTTCATATGCCTTATAATCTAACTTAGGACTGGGACAAGCACAACATTTAGTCCCTGGTGATTAATTCTTCACTGTAAAAGAGGGTAAATCCACATTTCACCAACAATAAGGTTTTCAGCCATGCGGGGAATCAAACCTAGGACCCTTAGCTCAGTATACAGACACACTATTAACTGAGCTAAGGTGTCGGATACTTTACAAATAGAACTAAAAAATATGTATGAAATAAAAAACCTTTAACAACTAAACTCTCTTATCCTGCTGAGTGTTATCTTGATTTACAAACACCTGCTTCAGAAGTTATAGCTACCCCCTCCCAACGCAACCCTCTCCAGGCTAGTTGCAGTCTCATCAGGAATGTATATTTTACAACCATGATACAAAGTTCATTGTCTATATTATCTTTTCATACCGGCCATTATGTGATGAAAAAATGTAGGCCTATGTTTGATTGTTTATTTATATACAAAATATCAATAGTATTTAAATATACTTTTTGAACATAAATGTCAAAAATTGGGCCAGAAAATGACTGAAACCAATAAATGTAACTATATAAAATGACAACAAAAAAAAAACTTGAACATTTCCACAAGGAGATAACAAACAGATTTTGTGTACTTGTTAATACTGTATGTGATGTAGGCCTACCAAAAAAGATGACATGTCATCAAAATCCTGGCCCTGGTTGTATGTCTTCAGTACAAAAACCTGATTCAAACAAATGTCGGCAACCTGGACATGTTATGTTATTTAGCGGGATTAGAAATAAAAACTTAACATTCCTTTGGTTCCCATCTGTTGCAGAAATCATATTCGGCCGCACGAGCTGTCAACCATAGTGGAAGTGGACACCCCTCAATCTTCACAGTTCCTCTTAGCTGCAGAGGACTCTGTGATGGTGGACGACAACCAAAGAAAGGACACAGCAGATAACCCTGCAAGGGTGCATGAAACTGAGGATACTTTGCGTGAAGATGTAGGATCTGATGACACTTTGCCGGATGTTATGGCTGAACTGATGAGACGCCAACTCATCACAAGCCCCTTTCTTTGGTCAAAACAAGTGCGGGAAAATAATCCAGTGGGGGAACAGAATTCTGAAGATCAAACTGATGCACGTCTGTTTCGTCAACAAACCGATACACATCTGTTTCGTCAACAAACCGATCCACATCTCTTTCGTCAACAAACTGATGTAAGTCGGTCTCACAAACAAACTGATGCAAGTCAGTCTCACGAACAAACTGATGCAAGTCGGTCTCACGAACAAACTGATGCAAGTCGGTCTCACGAACAAACTGATGCAAGTCGGTCTCACGGACAAACTGATGCAAGTCGGTCTCACGGACAAACTGATGCAAGTCGGCCTCACGGACAAACTGATTCACGTCTGCCTCACGAACTAACCGATTCACGTCTGCCTCACGGACAAAGTTATATATGTCTATCTCATGATCAAACTGATGTTTGTCTATCTCATGATCTAACTGATGTTTGTCTATCTCATGATCTAACTGATGCATGTTGCCCTGAGACCAGCATACAGAATTCTTCTCAGGACATTTCTATTGAACAATTTAAAGAACTAATCCTTCAGAGTTTTATAGGCATTGGCCTGAACCCTTCCCCGCAAGATCTGGAAGGTGCTCTTCAGCAGTTGGGTCTTCCTCTAACCAAGAAAAATAACAAATATCAAATTATGGCAGCCGATAAGAGACCACCGCCCAGACCTCAATTGTCGACCAAGGAAAGTCAGCAGAGTTTAGACAAGCCAAGATTGTCTGTGACAGAAGAGTTCAAGAAACAGATAATGAATAATTTCCTAGGTATTGGAGTCGAGCCCACTACAACAGAGCTGGAATCTGCTTTTGGGACTCTGGGGGTTAGCTGGGCAGGGACCACTCTTCGTAAGACCAAGGAGGCGGAGGCGCTCAGCCCGTCAAGTGGGGAAAACAACTCTCATTCACTTCAATCGAACCGCACAGAAAACTCGTTCGACAGAAGTCTCCCGGCAAGTGTCCGTGGTCGGTCAACTCCTGTTTCGATCTCAACAAATTCATCTAAAAGTGACAGAAACAACAACTACACTACATGCGTTTCCTTTCCTGGAGAGTCTGACATTTCCTCGGTGCAACCCACCACTTCGTCTAACGAAGAGCAGAGCACGTTGAGTGTTCAAGTGCCGAACGTGAGCTTGAAAACGCCCAGTTTGAATCAGCCTGCATCTAGGAGAGGCATGTGAAGATGACGGGATTGACTGCAAGGAACATATCTTGTAACAGGGTTTTATCGTAAAGATTTTATTGGATCCAGAATATTTAATGAAGGCTTTATTTAGGTTAATTAAGGTTATTAATTGATTAGATATATAAATTATCTGTTATTAACTAAGCTCACTAATTTTTTTTAATACCAATTGATATTATTATTATTTGTGATATTAAAAATGTAAATGAATCTGTAGATACAGAAACGACATTCCATTTCCCTTATGTTAATTTGTTTATCATGATAAATTAATTTTAATAAATTACATTTTTGGATTATTTATATGTTTTTTTAATTTTAACATTAAAATAATTGACACATTCCATTTTCAGAGTTTTTTTATCCCCCCTTAGTTCTTAAATATAGTAATCCCAATATTTTTTATATCTATTTTAAAGTAAAATGTAATATAACGCTCTGATTAAAAATATTCCATTTAGTCTAAAAGCTCAAACGAGTCTTGGGGTTGAGTTGAAGCAGCTGGGGCTGTTTGACCGTGGGGCCCATTCGACCAGTTATGTCTTGCAGGAAGAACCGTATGCCAACAATTTTGATACTTAAAATAAACACATAAAAAAAGTTGAGTCATGCTTTCAAGAAGATAAATCGTTAGGTGGGATAAAGATGGAGTTTGGAAGTTGTAACCACCTCAGGGAGCTACAAGAGAACAATAGTTTTATTGAAAAACGATAAATTAAATATTTATACATAGTGAATAGAACTCAGTCACCTTGTGGCTTCCAGAAGGGATAAGAATTACTCTCTTTTTGAATTGAGAGAACAATGTACTTCTCACGAGCCAAGATTTGAAGTAACCTAAACTGTTCTGCCATCTGGTGTCGGTAACTTGAACAATCAAAAGATTCCACGCATAATGTGATAAACTATTAAACTTTAAAGACTGTACTATCTTGTGACAACAATATATGAACTATACATACAATATCAAGACATAATCTATTTATAAGAGGTGACCTGGTGGTCTAGGGGTAAGGTGTCAGACTTCTTTGCTGGGGTCCGGGGTTCAATCCTCGGTCCCGGCACAGATTTATCTGATTGCCAAACCCTTCCTTCACCTCTGACAAGACGTGTATTAATCATAACTTGTGAATGTGTGGAATGCCAGTCCTCCACCGTGGTTCGGATCCCACGTTAAACTGTAGGTCCTCCATTTCATCTCACAATCACCCTACCATTACACATTAGCGTAAGTGTGTATAACCCGAACGGGTAGTAGGACGCAGTGCTAATAATAATAATAATAATATTTATACGAGCCCTGCCCTCTAGTAGCAATAAGATGCAATACAGCAACATAGTCGCTAGCTAGAGAATAACTCATTACAACAAGATATACTCGAAAGCATTAAAGTTAAATAATACAATAGTGAGTATTTAAATGCTCTGCTCCCCCATAACAAAATGCTGCATTGACATAATTAAAGTTATAAAGCACAATACTGGTTAAATAAGGCCATGCCCTCTTCATAACAACAGGAATGTATATTTATGTACCACACTAATTTTAAGTGCTCTACTTTCTCATAACAAAAAATGGGAATTTTAATGTTATAAAGTTATAAGGAACCATGCTAATTATGTAAGTGCTGAGCTTTCTCATAACAAACTATGAACCTTTGGGTTATAAAGTTATAACGCACTATATTAATAATTTAAGCGCTAAAATGTAAATTTTAGAGTTATAAAGCGTCATATCAATAACTTAAGCAATCTGATTTCTCATTACAACAAAATGCAAATTTAAACAATAATTACTTAGCAAACGACGTTTCCTAGTTCTCAGTTAGATGGCTATAGCCAAAGGGAGAGCTCAATCAAACGCTAGCCGCCAAGCAGAGAAACAGAAGCTATGTTAGTTAACATTGAGGATAAGCTTAGAATCCCCAATAGACAAAGTTATAATTAAAACATGGCTACCCATTAGCCACGCTAATACCAAATATAAATCCTGGTCCCATAATAAAGATTTAAATTATATGCCCAAATAAATAATTTAGAAACGATCCCATAATTTAGCCGAGAGGGAATTTTGAATAGTTGATGTTAAGCCCTAACTTAAGTTTCAGCTCTCACCTCGTGCTAAGCCGATGATACAATGAGTATTGATACCAAAAGACATTGGCATATATAGCGTGCACACAGAACAATATGCTCATTGAGAGTAGGAGGGAAGGGATGAGATCGGACAGCGCGAGGAACAGTTTCAGGCATCCTGGGAACTAGTAGAATGTGCCAGAACAGTCCAGGTGGAGGAAATAATAACTAGGCACGCCAAACTGCCTTCACTTGTTTTCCCTGGGCATGGCTTTCGCCTTAGGCAGAGGGTCGAATCACGCCTCTGTTCAGTGTGTGAAGTAGTGTGTTTGAGAGAGGAGGTCATGGCTATGTGCACAGGAGATAGAGTCCAACAGATCAGAGGGTGAGTATTATGCCATTTGATTTGGACTGTTACTTGTAACTTGTTACAAAGTCATCGCTTATTTAGTTAATTTCAATTTATTTCATTGATTGGTTGGTTTTAGTTTAGTTACTTTCTTTGCAATTAGCTTCTAAAAATTGCTTTTAGTTATTTTTAACATGCTTAACTTGGCATGTTTCTGTAATTAATTTGTATAATATAGGGTGGGGCAGAATCCGCGGCCCGCCAGCTCATGAAAATTACAAAATTATTTCAAGAGAAAAAAATTAGCAAGACAGATTTATATTTTACATAATTAACTATTAAAATAAATATTTTATTTATGTATGTCTTGCTATTGTTAAACTATTTTTGTTTTTAACGTAAAGAAAAATATTGCATTTTCATCCAAATAATTCTTGAGCAGGCAAATGACAAGCCTAGAAGACAAGGAAAGGAGTACTATTTCTGGTGCGTTCAAACAGTCAGGAGTGTTTGCGTTCGTTCATCACCACTGAGACTCTCGGGACATCATTATGTGCCAAGTCATAGTTTCGTTTGCAGTGCGTTCACTGTGTTACAACGGTGGCTAGCGCAACTAGATAGCTTAAAGTTAGTGACGAGTTTCGTGTCTTTCAAGAGAAGTGGACTAATTTATATATGTTTGTTGAAGTTTGCCAGAAGCCAGTGTGTTTGGTGTGTCATGAATTGGTTTCTGTTATGAAAGAATACAATTTAAAACTTCACTATGAAACTAAGCATGCTGCAAAACTAGACGCTGTTCCAAGGTCAGTCAAAGATTGATAAAGTAGGAGATTTAAAGAAACAGCTTTACCAATCCAGCAATTTACATTTAATAAACAAAATGTATAAAGTGAAGCCGTTGTAAAGGTTATCTTTATTATATCAGAAAAAATAGCTTCTAAATCAAAACCTTTCTCAGATAGTGGATTTATAAAAGATTGCATGGAATCAGCTGCAGATGTATTATGCCCATCTCAAAAGTATCTTTTTCCCAAAGTCGGCCTGTCCAGAGTAACTGTTGCGAGAATAATTGAAAAGCTGCCGGGAGATATATAGAAAATTCCCTTAGGGATCGTGCATACAAGTTTATTTTTTACTTCATTGCTATTAACGAAAGTAAGGATATGAATGATACAGCATAATTATCTATTTTTATCCATGGCATTAATGATGATTTTGAGATTATTGAAGATATTGCTGGCCTTTATTCTGTGAACAGATGTGATATCCTTAAAGTTTGATGGTAGTCTTAAATCAAGTCATTCTTAAGTTTGTAAAGCTATTTGGAATTATAACAGACAATGCACTGGCTATGGCTGGTAAACATGGACTTAGTAAAAAAAAAAATTATTACCAACAGAACTTAATGTGCAAAATCATATTTTGATGATGTGATGGTCATTATAAAAGTCGTGAACTTTATCAAGTCTAGAGGACTCAACCACCATGAGTTTCAAAACTTTCTATCTGAGATAAATTCAGAACATGGAGATGTTGTTTACTTTTGTGATGTTTGTTGGCTTTCCAAAGGGAAAATGTTTGAAAAAGTATTTAACCTTAAGGAAGCAATACAGACTTTTATGGCAAGTAAAGAAAAACCTGTGCCTCATTTCGATAATCCTGAGTGGCTGAGTGATTTTGGATTCTTGACTGACATTGCGAAACATCTTAATGATATGAACACACTGTTGCAAGGACAAGACAACTTCATACACAATCTTTATGTCGGCATCAAATCATTTCAAAACAAAATTGGTCTATAGGAAATTCAGCTCCAGAAAAAAAAAAAATTACTCACTTCCCCAAAGTGTGAGTGTTCTGACACTAATAAGTGTGCCTCTGCATTTGCCGATCTGAAAGAAGAATTCAAGTCAAGATTCATGGACTTCAAAGAAAATGAAAAACTAATTGGCCTGTTTTCTAGGCCATACAGTGGGTCAGTTGAAGATGTGCCTGTGAATATGCAAATGGAACTGATTGATTTGCAATGCAACACTGATCTAAAAGAAAAATTCAACCTAAGACTCTTTGAGTTCTATTCTAAATATGTTGATAAAGATAACTTCCCAACCATTCGACTGCATGCACTGTTCGAGAGCACACATGTCTGCAAGCAGTTATTTCCAAGAAAGATCATAAAATCAAAAGCCAAACTAGAATAAGTGATGACAAACTTGTTACAAATAAACAGTGCCAAACATCTCACTGGGAGATTTTAAAAGGCACCTACAAATGTACCTAAAAGCATGGTTTTTGAGAATTATGTTTACCATGTCGCTATCCATCTAGCTTATAAATTGAAAATAGACTTGCAATTCTGATTAGTATGATTTCAATTTTTATATTATTAAGTAAATATATGGTAAATGTATTTGGTTTTTTTTGTGCCTATTTTAGCTTGCATTAAACAAACTGTCAGTATAAGTGTGTAAGAATGAGCTAATACCAATATTGTAATATGTATTCAATCCTAATATTGTCGGTATAGTATTGCGGCCCCCGAGCCAACAAGAGACAGAAATTTGGCCCTTGGACCAGAAAAGGTTGAAGACCCCTGAATTAGACAATCTATGCTCAGGAAAGTGGACAATGTGCCCAGGTTTGCCTGACATGCGGTGGAGCTCACCTCAGTGACATCTTAAAAAGTGAAAAAGAGTAGTTAGCTTTTATTTAGCTAGTGAATATTTACTTTTTAATAAATGTGTTGATTTTCCACTACTAAATGTCTAATCTAATTCTTTTGGCCCCACCCTGTATAAAGATATTTATATAATGGAAATCAGCTATGATTTCCATGATTGACTTTCGTCTCTCAAGATATTTGGGATAATTTACCCTAATGTTTCGTAGTTTTATGTGGTCTAGAATTCTTGACTACCTTCTGCATATTAAATAATGTAATAAATTAAATACCCGCTTTGGTGGCCACGAGATCCAACGCGCTTCTGATTCAGTAGACTAAACTGCCCATGATGGGAAGATCGAGGTTCGAATCTCGGTCGGGTGTACTGAGAGTGGTTTTTCTAAACTGGTTTTCCAATCTCCCTCCACAAAAATGCAGGTACACTTCCTATAATAACCTACCTAATCCCTAAAACCATTAGCGTAATTAGTACATAAGCGCATAACTCGAATGGGTAGAGGGTTGATTGTGCCGACCATTTTACACCCTCTTTTTGCAAATATGGGCACTTGTATCGCTAACAGCAGTGGCCGCTCGGTCGATATAGCTAGATTTCAGGCTCACACCATGGAGTTTTACTTTTAGGTATTAAATTATTTGTGTTTGCTTTTATTAAGTTAAAAAGTAAAGGATTAAAATATTTACTGGTGTGAAATATTAGCATATATAAAATTGTATGTTATGTTAGAAAATTTAAAATCTAGCTAAACGCCTTCTTTGAAATAAACTACATATTGTCAATGTAAAGAGAATATAAAGGTAGCGCCATTTGGAAGAATTTGATGATTTCATTGCTTTCATCAGACACGAAATTACGTCACCCAGTAGACATCAGTTAGTAATGTATCCTGCAGTCTATGTGTTTCGGACGGTCCTTTCATTTAAGGTTATGATGATTTATTTATTTGTGTTTGCCTAATAGTAATTTTTTCATGTAACTTATAGTTAGTTACTTTATTATGTGTACCACTTGAGTATCTGTTTTAATAAGCTACTATAAAATACAGCAGTGATATTCTAATTAATGATTTAGGTCTACATTTTATTTACTACATTTATTTAATAGTAGTAACGATAATAATAATAATTGGTATGCTAAATATATGTAGTTGTACTGTTTTTCTCAAGCTATTTATTATTTTATATAATATAATATAGACGATATAGGACTTGATCTCATTTCTCCCTCGTTACAAGTCATTGTTGAACAATCAGACTTTTAGACGTTTTGCTAATTTAAATATAAATAATCAACAAAACTGCACGTATAATAATTTATGTTTTTACTCCTTTCTTAAGGATCCAGAAATTTGCCGTACATGGAGGCACAAATGTAAAAGGAAAGACACGATAAATACAAATTTTGCACGAATATGTTCCATTCATTTTGTCGAGTCATTTTAAGAGTGCCCATCGTATGATAATGAAAAAGAAAATAGGTACACCCAAAAAAAACACGATGTGATACAAAAGTAACAGGTGAGGATACGATTAATACAAATTTTGCACGAATATGATTCATTCATTTTGTCGATAGTCATTTTAAGAGTGCCCATCGCATGATAATGAAAAAGAAAATATTATCCTAAAGAAAATAGGTACACCCAAAAAAAACCGATGTGATACAAAAGTAACAGGGGAGGATAATGAACAAGAAAACATTGTCCATAAAAAATATAGGTAGACCCAAAAAAATAAGATGTGATGCAAAAGTCACAGACGAGAATAATTAACCAGAAAATATTGTCCAAAGGAAAGGAGATAAACCTAAAAGAAAGTGTACATATCGAAAAAAAAAAATTGATATCAAAGACTTGCCCGTGAAAAAGAAAAGGAAACTAAACCTAAATATGAAAGTTTAAAAAGAGAGTATTGTCCTGATCAGTCAGTTGTTCGTCCTGTTTGTCAAGAAGATCGTTTAATTGCCTCAAAATTTTCTGTTTGAATTTTCGTTTGCGCCTTTCGTTGAGTTTTTTAAAGTCAGTAAGCAGGCCTTTAAGGTAATAAAGGTCTCCATCTACGTCTTCATCGAGTTTAAGGGGCAGATGTGACCTTGATTTTTAAAATCAATCATTGAACTTACCACCATTTCACATGGTTTTTGAGGATGCAACCTCCTCTTTCCGAATCCTGGAGGTTTCATTGGTGGCTGGATTGGTGTAGTTTGTCTTGTCAGGTTTCTAGCTATTGTCAGTTCAACAAAACCAGAAGAGTCGTCATGCTATTCTTCTTCGTACGTTTCCATAAAACTATCATTGTCTTTCGTATATGTGTACTCACCTGCTTGTCGTACATTTTGACATAGGCTTCTAGACATCGTCCTAAGATGGCCCACAAAATCTGTGAGAAAACTCAGTACCTCTTCCAGATACCATTGCTTCTTTTTAGTTCCTTTTGACCCACTGGGGACATATATCTTTTCTCATCGCATATGCCTAGCGAACGTATTCCTGAAAGACGTCCCCTTAGAGTAACGATCAGCAGCTGAAAAATATATTTGTACAAGTGGTGTGTTTGGGAAATGAGCACATGAAAATGTTCATATTTGTGAATTATGTTGTTATTATGAATCTTGGCTCAATAAATACTTATCAAATAATACAAATTTTGTATTTAAAAAAAAATATTCTAATTTAAACCAATATAAACAACTTTTTATCTATATAAATGTATCGATTATTAAATAAGTTTTAGTTAGAATTGTATTCAATTCCAAAGCATTTCTAAAGCATTGTACTTTATTCTAATGCATTGGTATCCGTGTTCATCCAGGTACCTTGCTACCGGAGAAATGTTCAAATCATACCACTACTACTTCCATGTTGGGAAAACAATGGTTGGACTAATTGTAGTGGAAACATGCCAAGCCATAATCGAACGTCTGCGACCAGTGTAGCTAAATGCCTCAACCAACAACTGAAAGATGAGAACATAATATATCTCAGCAATTTGAAGACATTCGGAACTATCCTAACTGTATAGGTGCTGTTGACGGCAAACATATCCACTTGCTGTGTCCATAAAATGAGGGTTCTGCATATTTAAACTACAAAAAATTTGACTTGTTAATTTTTAGACAATGGTAGACGCCGATGCATGTTTTGTGATTATTGATGTAAGAGACTACGGTCAAAATAATGACGCTTCAGTATTTTATTAAAGTACATAGTTGTAAAGGTTCTGATGAAAAATAAGATTAATATTCCCTCTCCTAGACCCATCAACTACAAAAACAATAACAAAATGATTTTAGATTTTGTTGGTGACGAGGCGTATCCGCGTCTTGCAAATCTCATGAAACCATTTGCCAGAAAGTACCTTATAAATGAGAGGCGTGTGTACAACTACTAGCACTCGAGAGCCCGTTGAATTGCTGAATGTACTTTTGGTATACTAAGCAGAAAAATTGGAATATTTTAAACATGCATTAAGTTGATCCCTGACAAAGTTCAAGAGATAACTGAAACATGTACTATACTACATAATCAAAAAAAGAGAACGAGTTGATCGTTCCAACATATTCAGGAGCATTTGCTTACTCGTGAGTGAAGAATCTGAATTTGTAGATACTGTAAGAAGCAAACCTCCTTCTCATGCAGCGTTTACGGTTCGCAACTTCTTGGTGGATCACTTTTCTTCAGACGTTGCCCACTTGCAGTAGTTTGGTGATGTGAGAAAGTAAATCGAGGAAGAGACAACTGTAACGTTTATGCCGATAAACGTTACAACAACAGAACATAAAGCTGTGCAAATGAACATTATTCAAGACACTAAAAGAAATAGACAGTAAAAATCTACTCACCTGATGCCCCATTCACCGCAGACTGCCTCACCGGCCGATCAAACCCCTTCCCCCCCCGCGAGCACTACATCCTCGTCGGAGTGTTGAGTGAAAACTATAAGGAATAAAGGCGTGTCAAGTTAGACACGGAATCACCCTATGCATCATGGGAATGTGTGACGTAGAAGAGGCCACAAAAA
>CABFWB010005502.1:26048-44156 GCA_902151455.1 Timema bartmani | reverse complement strand
TACATTATTCCGTTCAGAAATCTTACAAGTTTATAGAAAGAGAGAGAAAGTCTGTGCGGTGTGCCGTACCATTTATTTTACAGAGTTGTGGATTGAGCCCGGGAACCTTAATTCAATAGATAGACGTGCTACCGACATAGCTTTGATGTAGAATTAGAGCGAAATTTGATTTCCATATAAGGTGCGAAGTGTATCTTCTTAAATTAAAATAATTAGAATGAAAGACCTACACAAATAAAACACACCGCGTTCCTTGGGTGACTCGCGGGCCAACATCCTAATGATATGACCCTGCCCGAGAGAGGGCGCGCGCGTGGAATTATGCAAATTGAGCCGGTGGTCTTGTTTGTTGTCGGAACTGTGCCCCGTTGAACAGGTACCACAGGTCCCATTCGACCCCGATATTAACCCCGCCACACCCCCTTCCTAACCTCAGAACAAACACAGAGAGACTGAAAACCTCCCCCCTCCTTCCTCGTTCATTAATCAGGTTGACATGACCGGGGGAAATTAGAGAATGGGAAGGGGGGGGGGTTGGATTTAGGGGGTCTCTTAGTTTCGTTGCTGCCTGGTGACAGTCACTACAACAACTAGCCAACAGATCTTTTGGTACGAAGGGAATCTTGGACTAAACCATAAAGTCTCATCTGGGCTGTTTCTCGATGACTTGGTGGTCAGAGTTCGAATCCAAGACAGGTATATTGAGGATGGTTTTTTTCCCCCTAAATGAATTCTAAAACTCATTTCCACGCAAACCCTGGTATATGTCCTCTAAATTCTACCTTTCTTAACTGTACCCCATCAGTGTAATTAAATACGGATAGTCCATAGAAAAGGCCTTATCTGACATCTGGAAACGGTTGTTATTTCTTAACACATATTTTTACTACCCCTTCGGGGTACACGCGTGTGTACCAATTACGCTAGTGTGTTAGGTATGAGTAAGGTTGAATTTAAAGGAAATGTACCAGAATTTACCTGATCAGAAAGGGGGAAAAATACCTCAAGTATAACAGATCAACATTTGATCCCCTATCTCCCCATCATCGGCAGTCTGGTCTATTGCGAGAGGGACTCCTTAATCCGTTATATCACCGAAGTGGGTATGGATTTACTTCAAGTGTCCATACTTCAAGTAATCTGTCACCTTTATAGATAATGCCATTACCAATAATACAACACTAATACTATATGAACATATTATTTTTTACAGTGCAACGCACAAACCTTATCTCGCTTTTATCTTAAAATAGACATTTACTAAAAACTCGTAAAATTTGTGAAAATAAATAATAGGTCTGTAAATTGTTGTATGAACACTTCACCAAAGATCATAAATGAAATAATATACACTGTTACTAACTTACTCTGTGGCATTAGAAACTAGGAGCACTGTTACATAAAAAAATAAAAATATATTTATTCACCAAAAAGCATAGCAATCGAATTCATTTTCAAAGACCTGAATTAAAAATTATATATATTTGATTATAGCTCATAAGTTATTGGTTCTATAAACATATATTTCAACTAACATATTTGTATCTTTAATAATACTACTACAACTGTACAGTAATAAGAGATTTCGTCTCAAATAGTTACGGAGAAATGATGAAAATTGGATAGTTTTCCTAGTGTAAATTACCCTCAAAGTCATTTTCACAAGAAGATGAAAATTGCCATCGTGTTTATAATAATACACAGTTTCTAGATATAACATTTAACCAAAATCTTTGGATCGAATTTTGAGAAAATCTGTTTTTTTCTATTTATGCCCTTGAGTTAACTACCCTTAAATTTAGGGTTGGAAGTCTAATTCCAAAAACTCCTCAGGGGTACCTTAATAACACCCCAGCTACCAAGTCTTAGTCCAATCTGTAAAATAGTTTCAGCTCTAGCCCGAGGTACAGAGAGACAGACAGACGGGATCGCGAAAACAACTTTTTTTTNAGAGACAGACAGACGGGATCGCGAAAACAACTTTTTTTTTAGGGGGGGGGCCATGAAACATTGACCTTTATCAAAGTCTCGATTTAAAATTCTTTGAAGATTACAAAACTTTCTCTCCGATCTGTTGAGAGAAAATAACAATCTAAAAAGCGCTTCCTATGAAAATTGGGCTGTTATAAGAATTCGATGGAAATAATAAACACCCACACTCACCCCCTATTACAAAGGCGAGTAAATACAACCGCCTTTCAGTTTGCGAACGTTCGACTGTACATTTCATGTTTCAATCCGAATTATTCAGATGTGTAAACAAACCCAACAGTGGAACTGGACGGAACACGCGCACACCAATGACATCAAAAATGCTGTGTAAACAACTTGGGTACTCCCTCATTCGCAATCATCCGTTTCTTTCACCCTGGTCATCAGTCTTCTGTTTATTATTTCATGACTGAACGAATAATATAAAAAAAAATAAGTGTAATTTCCCACCCTTACCACACCGCTTTCCTTTCTATTCAATGTTGAATGATTACTCCAAGACAAATGATTTGAAGGTACATAGTCCTACAGTATATCAATTAAGTGGAAGTTTGTAAAGAAGGGTTCGAGGCTAATGGTGATATGAATAATGGATGAAATGGGGAAATTTGTTGGGGGAAGACTGTAGTCCAATACCAATAGCTCAGTGGTGAGGGAAGCCAAAATATTGGGGAGGAAACCAGATTTTTATTTTATCACGTATTACTACCTGGTGAGATTATACGTATGAATGAAATTACTCTAATGGGGAAGCGTTTTATAGGTAATTTACCCGTATTTGCTTGGAGAAAGAGTGGTAAACAATTGAGGGTAAAGAACCATCCTCAGTAGACCCAACACGTATTCTAAAGCTTAACTACCCGTCTTTAGTAGGCCAGTCTAACTCAAGAGTGATGCCTTAAACCAATGTGGTCTAACGTTTTTAAGCCCAATGGTCAAATATTACTTTCAGCTTTACTCATGGGCCGAATATGTATTTAATAATAATCTTAATATAGGTCTACAAACAACATTTAATAAAAAAATTAAATAATTGTTTTTGTTATTGGTAGAATCTTTCAAATTTTATCGAAAAAAAATGTATATCTCCCAAAAATTTATTATTAAATATTCCCACACACTCATTTTCATAAAATAACTTAAAATTATAAATATATTTATATATATTTTAATAATGTAATAAATATATAATGAAATTCAATCTTGACCTTTAAAAATATTTATATTTATATTCGAATCATTAGCTATTTCACATCTGCCATCGAGGCTTTCCCTTTAAATTTCCTCCCGGATACTGTGAGGGCAACATTTTCAGTGAGCGTGGGCCACATTTGACCCACGGGCCACCAGCTGAACCACACTGCCTTAAACCATTCAGCTACAAAACATGCTTTTATCAAAATTCAATTTTATTAAAAATTATTATGTCTAACATCATGGTTATTGTTTATTATTATTTATTATTATTTAGCACCGCGTCTTACTACCCGTTCGGGTTATACGCTTAAGTACTAATTACACTAATGGATTAGGAATTGGGAAGGTTGAATTTAGAGGAAGTGAACCCGCATTTGCGTGGAGGGAGAGTGGAAAACCATTTAGGAAAAACCACCCCAGTTCACACGACCGAGATTCGAACCTCGATCTCCCCGTCCTCGATTGCCTGGCTCAACACGACTGACTGTTTACCTCTAAATTCAACCTTCCTCATTCTACCCCATTAGAGTAATTATCATATAGGCGTATAGCCTGAACAAGTATTTAGACGAATTGTTAAAAATAATACATCAACTTTGGAACAAGTCGTATCATCTATTTGACTAATCTCCTTATTTTGTCTTAGCCGTTTAGCATCTCAACAAAGATTGCTTATAGAAAGTGAGCCACACCTCTGGACACGTGAATAAAGATGTTCGTCTCGTCTGCTCCGGTTTATCTTTCACGGGGAGGTTGAGGCTTGTGTCTAGTCCAAGTGTTTTTGGGCTTTATTTTTATCTAATTTGTTCTTTAATTCCTCTTCCACGCAAATGCAGTTTCACTTCTTCTAAATTATAACTTCTTCATACCCATACCACTAGTGTGTATATGCGGATAGACTGAATGGGTAGCTTAGTGCACAAGTTTTTTTCTTAGAAAGGGTATTCAAATATAATCCTCAACGCCGTAATTATGGTGAGATTTAAACTAAGAAGATTTTTTTTAATGGAAGCAAAATTTGTTGTTGTTAATATTACAAACACTTTACTATATTATTCGAGCTATTTCGCAAGTATTGGTGATATATATTAAAATTGACAGTTGACTTGACGCATGGACACGTCAAAGTAGATATAGTAACTTTCCTAGCTGGCAGTAAAGGTTCTTCCTGAAAATGGATGTATTTTGGCTTATAACCTTTGCTTCCCTTTTATCGTAAATCTAACAGGCCTACATTGTTAACTTAACTCTTAAGACCCCTTGATGACCGGTAGCTACACTATGATTTAGATTGGAATAAAATTTTGATCTGTTAAAAGCTGTATTAAAACTATTTTAATATGTTTATAGCCCGCTTCGGTGGTCGCGTGGTCAAACGCACTACTCCCGTTTAGGACTAGACTGCCGAAAACGAGGAGATCTGGATTTGATCCCGGTCAGGTGCACTGAGGGTGGTTTTACCTTAATAGTTTTCCACTTTCCCTCCACGCAAATATGGGTGTATTTCCTCTAAATTAAGCCTTCCTAATTCCTAACCTATTAGTGTAATTAGTACATAGGCGTATAACCTGAATGGGAAGTATGATACGATGCTAAAAAAAATATAAAAATATTAATACGGCAGATCATTGAGATATATTATATTAATTAGGGGTTTGCGATTAGGCATCTTTCACTTCGAGTCGAGTTCGAGTCAAGTTTGACTGAAAACTTGTTTTTTTCGAGTTCAAGTACCTAGTCTGGGGAAATATTTTTACAGGAAATGTTTTAAGTTGAATTCCTCTATAGACCCAAGCAAAAACTATAAAAATAAATAAAAAGATAATTTGCTTAAGAACTACATTTCTTAAAAAAAATTAATCATACAAATTCTAATTTTTAAATAAATGTATAACAATTGTACAGTTTTTTAATTAGACAAAAGGAAACATTAAGTAACTCTAATTGCTATAAAATTATATCTTAAAATTTAATAAAATTAAATAAACTAGGAATTTACAAGAAAAATATAAAAATTCCGAGTATTCAAATTTTTCGAGCTTTGTAAATTTCTTCGAGTAGGGTTTGAGCAGCTACTTAACTCTAATCGAACTCAAATTTTCGAGCACTTGCACAAACTTAATTATCTATGAAATAACACTAATAATATAGTAAAATTTTATCAATGTTGATCGTAATTTTAAAAAAAAAATTAGAATTATGTAGGCGTACGGCTTTACCCTTAATCTACAGTAGTGTGGCAAGGAAATTGTAATGTAACGGAAATTTGCGCAAAAAGCTCATAAATAGCAGAAATATTTGACTGGTTACAGCTATGTTCGGTATTTGCTGCTCACTTCTCTATAAATTACTAAATGATCACTCATTAATATTGGTGAATAACATCCCTGTTTGTTTACTGCCCCATTTAATTTCAATATTATCCTCTAGATCGACCACATAGTTAGGGTGAATGACTCTCATTCAGGAGGATCTGGGGGTTGAACTCCAAATGAATACCTTTGCAATAGTTGGGTTTTTTTTTAGGAAAATGCAGATGCATTTTATTACGAATTCATTCCTTTTACTCGAAAATGTGTTCAAGACATATTTTACAAATGTACGAATTAGTGCAAAGGATCGACGCTTTGTTAAGGCTGTAATTTTTTATATAGGTGTGCAACTCGTGGCTATGGCCAAAAATTATTAGCTTCGACTTGGCTTCGAAAAAATATAAAAGCTTAGTGTTGGCTTTGAAAAAAATATAGGTCTAATAGTTTAGACTTGGCTTCAAAAAATATAAGAGTCTAAGACTTGGATTCGAATGAAAATACATCATCTCCGACTTTTCTTCCAAAAAATATATATATCTGGTACGACTTGGCTTCGAAAAAATGTAAGAGTTTCGACTTGGTTTGGAAAAAATATATCAGTTTCAAATTGGCTTAGAGAATGATATATCAACTTCGACTTATAATTACCAAACCGGGCCACTACCACCCGACACATACAGGTAGAAGTTAAATTGAGTACACACTACATTCACGTTCTTTATAAGAAATTTGTTTTGAATTAATTTTTAAAGAGATATTTACATACATCTGCTGAGAGGGTTAAATAGTGTAAGTTGTAAATATTGCAATAGACCGAATAGCTGATGATGGGTAGATTGTGGTTCAAATCTCAGCCGTGTTTAGTAAAGGTATTTTTTTCATAAACTGTAATTCTCTTAACACACAAATGTGGCTACATATATTTTAATTCAGCCTTTCTTATCCCTGGCCCAAAAGTGTAAATTTGAGGATAGTCATGAATGGGTAGTAAGACGTGGTGATAAAAGAGGGAGAGCTTTATATCAATTTTTTTAAACCTATTTAGCAATTGATTGATGATAAGGAAAAAATACCTTGAATTAATATTTAATAAATTTATAATTTTGTAAGTATGTTTCACGTTGGATAATATTTAACATTTTTAATTTTTAACATTTTTAATTTCTAACATTTTTAATTTCTAACATTTTTAATATTTAACGTGAAACATACTTACAAAATTTTAAATTGATTAAATATAAATTCATAGTATTCTTTCCTTATTATTAATCATATAGTTCTCCTTACCAACAAATTATTATAAATATTACTAAAATTATTTAGCATCTGATTAGGATTAAAACCCAAACCTCCTGTTTAATTAATTCACATACTTACTACCAAGAAATTTCACATAGCTGGGATTAAAACCGAGCCCCCAAGATCACAATCTGCCTCGCTAGCCACGTTTGTTTAAATGACGCTTTTTCCACATGACAGTACTTATCAGATTATTGATTCGTGACCATGAATAATAAAACTAGTCCACCAAAACCGTTTTGATGTTTGATGGCGTGAGATTCAATTTGCATATCAATCCACACTCGTCTAATTTGTATGCTACGCTCTCATCCACACAGAAGCCTTTATCTAAAATAAATATAATATCAATTTGTATAGTGACATTCATTAAGAGCAATTTTCAATAGTTGATACACGGCACTAAAAGCTTAATGCGATCCAATGTAATGTTAATTGGACTATTGTAATAGTGCGCCTAGCTACGAATTGCTCATGGATACAATGTAGAGAGTTAGAGATAATAGACATCACCACAATAGAGGGGAAATATATCGTAGCAGCACTACAATCAACTAAATCGGTAATTGAGTGACACTGCTCCGTTCTGACAGGTTGATTTGAGGTGGATTTTTATACACATTATATTGGAATTTAATTTTCAAATAGATTGTATTCTACTCTCATATAATAAAGTAGTGTAATCGTGAGCACTTTTATTCCTCGATACCCCAAAAAACCCCACCCCCTTTTCTATATATATATATATATATATAATTTCGTCCTTGGCCACATATCTTAAACTGTTTGATCAATTTTGTTAAAACTTGATAATTATATATTATATAGATATAGCTCGATAAGGTTTTTTTAATTCAAAATTTTTCGAAAATGGCTTTAGCGATTTTGTTTAAAATGCATATATAGCGAGTGTTTGACATGACAAATAAACTATGTATACTTGTTTTTCGGGAAAAATAAGTTTAAGGTCTAGTGACATAAGATTGTTTTATCTGAAATATTTTAAAACTGACTTTAACTATTTGGTTCGAGAGTGGTATCTGGTAGGTTTCTTAAAAATAATAATATATATTTGTTTTTCTTAAAACAAATCGTATAGTAATTTACTGATGAATGATTTTGAAAATTTTGAAACATTTAAAAAATGAATAAGATTTTTTGCAAAATTGAGTTCTAAGGTATATTTTAAATGTTAAATAATAATAGATAAATATTTTTCCAAAAATAAATTAATTTAAAGGTAGTTTACTCAAGACAATTTTTTTTAAACATATCATTTTTTTTAAACATATAATTTTTCTATAGTGACCTTGAATTTAATTCAAAATAAACATCCAAAAATCGTTTTCATGATAAATATGGATTTGTTTCCATTTTTACAAGTTAAAACTAATTTTAAGGTAATTAACAAACAAATGTATTTAAAAAAATTGAAATTTGTTATAAATATTTGAAAAAGAATTGTGTTTGAAATTCAATTAGGTAGTGTGTTTATTGTGGTTAACAAGTTGTTTTAGTATTTCTGAGAAAAACACAAGGGTAATTTACCAAAATCCTATTTTTGAAAATTTTGTTCCAAGCTACAACAGACTTTGAGAAAGTTTGTGAGATTGTGTCGTAACATTTATTTGTCTAGTTTTAGTCTTAATGCTGTCGTATTTTAATGGATAGTAAGATTCTGGTATGAAGAACAGTAAATGACAGCAACAACATAGTGTCTACTCAATTTGACCAATGAAATTCCCGACTTCCCCTGATCATTTCCTAAAATTCCCGACTCAAAGTATGTCACACCCTTCCCCCACGTTTTTTATTAATAGTTTTATGAATAATAATAATAAGTTTAAAAATCTAAATAAACAGGTTTTTTAATTTGTACTATAACATAGGCCTATTCCACCAGAAATTATAAAATTATAAAATATAATATACAATTACAAACAAAAAATGACAGTTTGAATCACATTGTAATTTACTGATTTGATTATTATTATATTATTTTGAGTAAAACAACATTTACCCGGATAGTTTTGTTCTTGTAATTTACCAAATTCCTGACTTCTCGCGTTTTTTCTTGACCACTTCAAATTCCCGACCAGTTCCAGTTTTCCCCAATTTTACCGGATGGTAGACACCTTCAACAAACTTTGGTAAAACCACTTTACATATTCATACCTCAAGTAATGTGATGTTCATCTTTACCTTTTGATGGATATTATTAATACCTATTAAAATAACATTAATAATTAAGTAAAAGTTATAATTTTTTACCTCAAAAGATTATGTTTGTATTTTTTTAAACTGTTCTTCCTACTAGAATCAGAGTATATAATCGATCAGTGCTGGCCTGTTAAGTCTGGTGGCTTTTGGTTATCACTATAATAAAATAAATTAAATATACATTATTATTATTATCATTATTATTATTATTAGTAGTAGTAGTAGTGTCAAAAGCTAACACACTATTTGTGAGACGTGAAAAAACTTGCTGCCTCCGTTCCCTTCGAGTCAACATCTAAATCTGTCCCTATCGGTATTCAAACCAGGGTATTTCTTGGACAATGCCACGCCCCAAAGACGATTAAGAGATTAAGTTTAGTATATTTACTAGTGGATCGTTGCATCAATGGCTGCAGAATTTTGCACTAAAATGTATTATTAACTTGGTAAAAATATGTATGTATTAAGCCCTCACTCGACTATATAGTTAAAAGCTTATATGACCCCCTACACGATCAGTCAGACTGTCAGTATTAATAAAGTAATAATTAATACTGATAGTCTGACCGATCGTGTAGGGACTGGATTGATGGACGGACTTACGAAAATACTGATGTTATCCGATTTTTCTGATCACATCAGTCTTGCAAGTGGTGGTAGAAACTGACCGTACTATTGACATTGTGACTGACCGTCTACGTGCGCTCGTCAGTAGGCCTACTTCCTTCAGTCTCAGCAGCAAACAAAGACTGCCCACGACTTTTTCTTATCATCCATGTTGTTACACGCAGGAGCTGAGACTGATAAAAATAATAAAGCAAAGACTGACCGTGTACAGTCTCGTAAATACTGATGCATACTGACAGATTTTCAGTCTTAGGACTGACAGTCTGACTGATTGTGTAGGGAGGGGCCCTATTACTCATTAAATACTATCAACTTTACATAGGTATTTGTTTTTGGTGAAATTTGAAACAAAACATATGTTTTCTCCCTTCACACCAAGATGATAACTTTTAAAACGATCCATCTCCCAGCTGTCAATCTATTTGTTGCACCAAACCACTCAGGTAAGAATTGAGATGTTAATATTTTTAACCAAAGATAAATATTTTATTTACCGATATACAACTAGACACAAATCATGGTTTCCATGGTGATACAAGCAAAGAATGACTGTACAGATGAGCCACTAACCACACAGAAGGAAAAGATGGAGCATTTGCTAGGAGAATTGGGTTTTAGTTTTAGGCTAATTTTTTCCCCCGGCATTCTGAGCCCTTAACATTTAAAATGAGTGTTTGTTTGTAAAAATCGAATAAACAGTTTTTTCGTAATTTCAATCACCGGAAATGGGTTTATCAAATGATATATAAGATTATATAGATAGAAAGAGATTGATAAATTTTGAGAGTGAGTGGTGGGTGATGAAAGTGCGACTGTGTTTGTGTGAGTGTGAGAATGTGAGTGTGAGAGTGTGAGTGTGATAGAGTGAGTGTGATAGAGTGAGTGTGAGAGAGTGAGTGTGAGAGAGTGAGTGTGAGAGAGTGAGTGTGACAATGTGAGTGTGAGAACGTGAGTTTTATCGAGTGATAGTGAGAGAGTGTGTGAAGGAGACGGAGTGGGAAATAGAAAGTGTAGTGTGTGTGTGTATATGTGAGGGAAAGTGTGCGATAGAGAAATTGTGAGAGAGAAAGTAAGAGAGAGTATATGTGAAAGAGATTTTGTGTGAAAGAGATTTTGTGTGAAAGAGATTTTGTGTGAAAGAGATTTTGTGTGAAAGAGATTTTGTGTGAAAGAGTTTGTCTGAAATAGAATGTATGTGTTGAGATATTACTGTTCAAATATAAGCATACCAGCTTTTATTTCTTCTCTGTACTGTTACTTATTTTATCAGCCATTAAACGAGTATATATTACTAAATGAATTTTGTCGAATAATTACCAAAATTAATTAAATCACTTTAGAGATCACAAATACACGACAACCATTACAAGTCTTTTAGACGCAACTGAAAGAAGACAACTCACGCATGCGCAACAACACAATACGCCAGAGACAGGGCAACAACTACATATGTCTCATCATAGTCAAGAGCTAAATAATGTCAACACTCCCACTTATTTATATCTGTCTCTCAAACCAACCTTGCTTCGCAAGTAATTGAACTGATGCTTTGGCAGAGGCTTTGTAAGAACATCTGCAAGTTGTTCTTTAGATTCAATATACCTTATATCAATGTCACCACGTTCATAGACATCCCGTACAAAGTGGAAACGAACATCAATATGCTTAGTTTTTCGGTGGTACTCAGGATTATTCGTCAATTTAATTGCCGATTGGTTATCTACGTACATTGGCACCTTATCACATTCCAAACCCAATTCACAAATAATTCTACGTAGCCATATAGCGTCCTTTGTTCCATTAGACAATGCAATGTACTCAGCTTCTGTTGTTGAAAGTGCGACTACTCTTTGCCGCTCAGAGGACCAAGAGATAGCACCCCCATTAAACAAAAATACAAATCCACTAGTTGATTTTCGTGTATCAACATTACCAGCATAATCTGCATCCGTAAAACCTCTCAATGTAGCGTTACTCCCACTGTTTCCGTAAACAATCCCATAATCCATTGTCCCTCTTAAATAACGGAAGATCTTCTTAACCGCCTGCCAGTGACCATGCCCATAGTTAGTTAAAAACTGACTAGCTTGATTAACTGCATATTCAATATCAGGACGACTGACTTTTGCAGCGAAAAGAAGAGAACCAATTGCTTCACGATATGGTACATATTGCAGTTTCTTCTTTTCTTCTTCATCTCTTGAACTCTGCAACTGGCTTAAGTGTAATCCTGGTTCAGCTGGAACAGTTGACGGCTTTGCATCTTCCATGCAGAATCTTCGTAGAATTTTCTGGATGTATGCACTCTGACTAATTTTTATAGTGCGTTTTTCCCGATTTCGTTCAATTTCAAGACCGATGAAATGCTTAGCGTCACCAATTGTGATTTGAAAACACTGTTCCAAGTTTTGCAGAACTTCATCAATTGCTTCTTGAGAAGCTGACATCAACAGTCCATCATCAACATAGAGAGCTAAGTATACAGTTGCTCCTTTGACCTTGCCAGCAAACACGCAATGGTCACACTCAGTTTGTTGGAAAACAAATTTTTCTAAAAATTTCACGAAATGTATGTTCCAGCAACGTGGCGATTGCTTGAGTCCATACAGGCTCCTTTGAAGTCTACATACTGCTTCAGGATGTGTTTTGTCTTCAAATCCTCGTGGTTGCTGCATATAGATCTCTTCTTTCAATTCGCCATAGAGGAAAGCAGTTTTCACATCAAATTGGGCAATTTCAAGATCTTCTCCCGCTACGATGGCTAAAAGCAATCGAATTGATTCATAACGAACTACAGGCGCAAAAGTCTCAAAATAATCGACACCTTCTCGCTGAGCAAACCCCTTTGCAACAAGTCTGGCCTTGTATCTAAGACCCCCACTTGAATTTGATTTCTCATTGAACACCCACTTACAACCAATCACACGCTTCCTTTCTGGGAGTTTCACAAGTTCCCACGTTTCGTTTTGTTGCAGCGCACTCATTTCATCATTCATAGCGAGTAACCATTTTTTCGCTTCAGCACTCATGACAGCCTCTTCATAAGTAGTAGGCACAGTATCCACAACTAGCGCAGAATCATTGTAGCGACTTGGTCTGCGCAGCAGGTCTCGATCACGAAGTTGTCTTCCTGGACCTGATGCTAGTTGAATCTCTTCCAGTTGAGGTTCTACTCGGTCATCTGCTTGCTGCTGGACTACTGGTCTTAGCTCCACTTCTGCTTCTAAGTCTGAATGACCTTGATGATCAAAGTCAAGTTCCACCTGAGCTACTGGTAGTGGATTTACATCATTTTCTGGGTATGGTTGATTTTCATAACCAAAATCAAGTTTCCCGTCATTTTTATGAAAACTTTGCTCTGCCATTTCAGTATTCTCATTGAAGATTACCTCACAGCTGACATGTATTTTTCGAGTCTTAGGATCCCATAGTCGATAATTCCTTGACTCTCCCTGATAGCCAACAAAAATCATTTTCTTGCTCTTTGGATCAAACTTCTTGCGTGTCTCCTTGGGTATATGCATGTATGCATCACAACCAAATACTCGCACATGTTTGACTTCTGGCTTTTCATTAAACCACCTCTCGTAGGAAGTCATTCCAACAGATTGTTTTGAAATGGTTCGATTCAAAACATACACAGCTGTTTGAACAGCTTCAGCCCATAATTCTTCTGGAAGGTTTCTGGCAAGTAACATAGATCTGGCACTTTCACAAAGAGTACGCATTTCACGCTCAGCCCGACCATTCTGCTCATGAACATACGGTGTTGACAGCTCATGAACAATTCCTTTGCTTTTAAGAAAAGCATTGAATTCATTTGACAGGTACTCTCTGCCATTGTCTGTATGTAGAATTTTTATATTGTTGCCGGTCTGCTTTGTCACAAAAGCTTCATAATCTTTGAACTTTGCAAAAACTTCATGTTTGTGACGCATGAAAAATACAGAGCGGTATCCCGAGTATTCATCCTTACACAATAAGAAATACTTTGAACCACCTGGTGACTGTACATTAACTGGACCGCAGACATCTGAATGAATCTTTTCACCGGGATTATCAGCTTTCGGTCTCTTGCTCGATGGGTGTGGTTTGCGTGCATGCTTTCCCATAGCACATGCTTCACAGAAAAAATTGGATTTGTCTTTGATTACTAAACCATTAGCTGCATCAAATTTTTCCGTTGCATTAATTGAACCGACATTAATGTGACCTAACCTCTCGTGCCACAGCTTCAAGGAGTTAACTTCTGCAACATTACACTTTGAAGGAACTTGTACCTCAAAAAGCATTCTGAACAGCGATCCATGACGCACCCCTTTCGCTGATAAGGCACCATTTCTTTCTCGGACCTCACAGTGATTATGGTAACTGTGGAATGAGAAGTTTTTGTCATTGATCGCTCCCACTGAAAATAAATTTCGTTTCAAATCTGGAACTAAAAGCACATTGGTCAATTTCCGGTTGACCTGCTTTCCATGCACTTCTGCAAGAATATATATTGTGCCGATACCTGCTACAGGTAACACCATGTCACTTGCAATTTGAACTAACTTTATCTTACCAACCGGTCTGAGTTCACTGAAAAAATCGCGGCGGAAAGTCATGTGCAGGCTTGCACCCGAGTCTGCCAACCACACAGATTTGTCCTCATCTGTCGTTTCTGAGAAGAAAGCTGAAATGTCACACACATATGCAGATGCAGAATCATCACTCATTTTTCTTCCTTTTTCTTCATCTGCTATTCGCTTTTCACATTCACGATACCAGTGACCAATCTCGTTGCAGTACTTACAAGGATGTTTTCTTTTCAACTCTTCAATACTCTTGGAATTTTTCTTCTGCTTGTCCTTGGAATCATTAACCCTCTGGTAATTGGATGACATTTTTTCTTGTTTATCTAGTTTTAGTTGCAGGGCTTTTACCTGCAGCGCAAGTGATGAAGACTCCTCTTCCACCGATGTCAATCTTTTGTCCTCACGAATTATCCTCGCGATTAAATTCTCCTTTTTTCGCTCATCTCTTGCGGTGCACTCCCATGCCATGGTAAATGCCGAGAATCTTGATGGCAAACTGCTCAGCAATTTAGACATCACAGCTGAATCAGGTGGCTTTTCACCTGCATCATCAAGCTTCTTACAGATGGTTTCAAATTTTTCTAACTGTATCGCGACAGGCACGCCATTCTTGATCCGAAAATCGTAAAATTGTTGCCAACAATCTTGTTTCGCATCTTCACTTGTATCTCCATACAAAGAATGTAGTTTATCCCAGATCTCTTTCGGTGTCCTACAATTTATTAAATTCACATGAAATGTACGATCCACTGAGCTCAATAAGATCACTGCTGTTTTTGACTTACACTTTTTCCATACTTTCCACGCGTCGAGTTTTGCTGCTTTGTCGGGCTCTGTATCTGTCCCTTCCACAAATTCTACCAAATCTTGAGCATCAAGTAAAAACGACACACTAAATTTCCACAATGCGAAATTTGTGCCGTCGAATTTTGTGAGATCGTATGTGTCCTTCTCCGTCATTGCTGCACGCAGAGAAAAGAAAATATACTGGACGCAATATACACCTACCGACGACACGAACAAAACGTACAAACGACACGAACAAACCGTACCGATAACACGAACAAAAAAATGTGTAGCGACGACACCAACAAAATTTCTCTTAACTCGCACTTCACGATATAATGGCGTCGCAGTGGAAGCGTGCTGGGCCCATAACCTGTTGAGTTATTACTGTTTAAATATAAGCACACCAGCTTTTATTTCTTCTCTGTACTGTTATTTATTTTATCAGCCATTAAACGAGTATATATTACTAAATGAATTTTGTCGAATAATTACCAAAATTAATTAAATCACTTTAGAGATCACAAATACACGACAACCATTACAAGTCTTTTAGACGCAACTGAAAGAAGACAACTCACGCATGCGCAACAACACAATACGCCAGAGACAGGGCAACAACTACATATGTCTCATCATAGTCAAGAGCTAAATAATGTCAACAGTATGAAATTGTGTGTGTGAAAGAGATTGTGTGAAGAGTGTGACAGAGATTATTTGTGGGGAAGAGAACGTGTGTGTGAGAAGATAGTTGGGGTAGGCCTTACACAAAACTGTTTATAGCACGGCGTCTTACTACCCGTTCGGGTTATACGGCTATGTAATAATTATGCTAATGTGTTAGAGATGAGGAAGGATATATTTATAGGCAGTGTACCCACATTTGTGTGGAAGCTGAGTAGAAAGCTATTTTGTAAATCCACCCTCAGTACACCCGACCAAGATTCAAACCTCGATCACCCTGTAGTCGGCAGTCTAGGCTACTGCGAGGGTAGCGCCTTAGACCATGCGGACACCGAAGTGAGTCAAAGATAGGGCGTTAATTAATATCAACAAATACTCAAAATTAAGTGGTAGCTAGTAAACATAACTGAACTTATTGGGTATTGTGATGCTCTTTGTAAAAATGAACACCAAAATCCATACTTAGACAGTTAAAATGGCTATCTAAACACATTTCAAAGATCATTTTATCAATTTTTGAAATTATTATTTATACTAAAACATATTTTAACATAATTGTATCTTTTTAAATTTATAATTCATACTCGAAACAAAACATAAGATAATATTTTCTAGAAATTGATTACTTAACCTTTTAATTTGCGAATTATAGTCAATATTTTAAATACGGATTAACGATAGCAACATTCCATTAGCAATACATATTTTCCGTCTAGGAAATTAATTCTTCAATCAAAGAATGCAGGTAAAAGATGTACTAAGACCAGCTAATATAACGCCCATTTTGTTATAAGAGGTAATTATTCAAAAATAAAGAAGGAAAAGCATTAATGCAAACAAAATAATATCTCTAGTGCACTATCATTGATTTGTTTTTTCTAAAAATTTAGCCATAATGTTTATATTTGTTGCACCACACAACTTAAGAGTTGAGTTATTATTATTTTTTAAATCAAGGAGAAATATTTTATTTACGGGTGTAAAATCATGCACGAATCAAGGTTTCCACATGCTGATGTTAAAAAAGAATTAAAAGCTGAAAATTCGCTGGGGAAATTGGGTTTTCGTTGAAAGCTACTATTTTTGGTGACATCCTGAACTCCTAGCCTTAAAAATGAAAAGTTGTTATTCAAAATGGTTTCAGTCTTTTTTTACCCCCAATTTAAATTAGTTGAAAAGGACTTATTAAACTTTACATAATTACAGAGGCAAATATTTAAAGACAAATAAGGGGAAGGATAAAAACGAACAATTAAAAAATAAAAAGATATATTTTTAATTTAATATCATCAGTTTGTATCATAAATACTGTAATATTTCTATTTTCTGTACCACACCACTTAAATAAGAGTCTAGTTGGTGTTTTGTAACCAGAAAGAAATATTTCATTTACATAAATACATTTATGCACAACCGGTTTCGTGGTGTAGTGGTCAGTGCACCTAGCTACAAGCCTAGGGGTCACTGTTCGATTCCCGATTGGTATCTCGGATATTTTTCCCGGAAGGGTAATCACCACAACGGTCACCAGGGTTTGGTTATTTAGGCTTAAGTTAGATTCAAGAGTTTACACTGGTTTCACACCCTCATAATCACTATCACCATCACCTCGTCTCATCGGGACACGGGAAGAACCTCCATGGAAAGGATGTACGATTGTATGTACATTCAGGCGTCCCCTGGGCAACGATACATTAGTACTGGATAGTATTTCCACACACGTGCAATATCATATATTACTTATCACATATCAGAGTTTCCATGGTGTGATTAAGGAATGAAAAGCTGAGATTTCTCTCTGAAAATCAGTTTTTTTGGAAACTACTATTTTTCATACATTCTTGGCCCCTAACCCTTAAAATGAAAGGTCATTTGTCAAAATATTTTTAGTAATTTCCTCGTAGTTTATACTACCAGAAACGGGCTTGTTAAATCATATTTAAGATATTGATTAAATGCTATCTTGCACATATAAAATGCTGTATCTATAGAAACCATCCATGTAGCATTAAACTACTTAATCTATAAATGAGAAGTTATTTATTGGTTTTATTATAATGGTTGGGCTCTAAAGAGCTTAAATGGTGGCTTTATTTGCTTTTATAGGGTTAATTTTCAATATAATGGAAGTGGGTTTATCTTGACGTGGTCAACTAACTGGCAATATGGTGCTTAAAACCCCGTGTTCATTGACGGAGTGGTTTGGTGGGTAGGGGAGGTAGTGGAGAGGGGAGGGCGTGGAAAGGTTTATATAGCCCTGTGTTTAATCTACCTAAGCTCAGTCTTTTTTTAAATACATTTAATTTCCTATATTCTAAAATGGCTTACATCAATGATTGTTTAAAGACTTGGCTTAGTTGTTGTCTATTTGTTTTAGAAATTTTACAAATGTTTAAAAAAAATAATTATTTTGG
>CABFWB010005502.1:0-25995 GCA_902151455.1 Timema bartmani | reverse complement strand
CCCAAAAAAAATCACATTCAAATATTACCGGAATAATCCTTGCCACACAGATTTCTATATTTTCATTTGTTGAGGCATGATTTAGTTCATTGCCGCGTTACCATACCCCTATAGCCCTAAATAGCCCCCCTTCCCTAATACAACACATACAACTCCCTTAGCCCCTCTCCCTCCTCCCCGAAAAAAACACATTAATATTGATATTTCTGCCCGTTCAAAAGAAATGCAATTAACCACATGGGCATCGGAAGGGTAGGGAAAAACAACAAAGCAATTTCATCTGATGCGCGCGCGCGCGCACACACACACACACACAGATTAAATAGTTTCATAGATTGGTTACACTGCGGTACAATATAATGGAACTCACAGATTTCAAACAATGCGCCATCTATTATTATTATTATTATTACTATTACTTCCAGCTTGAATTGCTTTAGATGTTTTATGAAGAGCCAGGCAGGGAAGATTCTTAAACAAAACTATTTTTTGTTTAGAATTCAAACAAAATTATAAGGGTGAGGGGAGGGAATAAATGATTATGAAACGGGGGTATTTTTAAATACACGAAAACATGATTAATTATCAAATGTCGGCTGATAAATTTAGTTGATGATTTAATAGGTGTACCTATAAGATTTAAAACAGAAAAAAATTGTTATTATTTCTTTGGAGTTAAAGCTGATATATAAGAATAGCTTAGCTCATTTACTACCAATAATGAATGTATATTTAGAGCATTACAAAATATTCTAAGCTTTGTCCACTAGAGATAAAATCAGGTAGTGTAGTCTTTTCTCCCACCGCATATTACTACCTGCTTAGGTTATACACATATATACTAATTACGCTAGTAAGCTAGGGATTAGAGAGGTTAAATTAAGGATAAGTGTACCCGCATTTGCGTGGAAGGAGAGCTGAAAAACAATTTTGGAAAATCACCCTCAGTAAACCCAACCTGGATTTGAACCCCGATTTCTCTGTCATCGGAAGTTTAGTCTAACACGAGAGTGAAGCCTTAGACTGTGCGGCCACCGAAGAAGGTAGGTGTAGTGATAAGCTTGACACTATTATAGTGCCTCACCATTTAGTATTACACAATTTGATATCTCAGATAATTTAAACATGATGTAAGAGAAACAGGTTATTATATCAGATTATTTTTCAAATAACCAACCACTTTGGCTTACGTCAAGCACCTTTGAAAACTAAATTCAAGATATTTTATTAAATACCTTTTGATTTTATTTGAGCTTTAAAGGACCAGTACAGTGAGGATAGCTGAAATGAGGTAGACATGCAACTGAAAACCTTCAAATGATGATGATGGTGCTTATATCACAAAATACGAACTGTCCTTGAGAAGAAAGAGAAATTGCTTTTTTTTTCTGCCTCAATAGTAAAATAAGCTAAAAAAATAAAAAATGGTGGGGTGTTATTATTCTTTTAGTTTTTTTTAAGCTGCGAAACGCCAGGTTTTTAAAAAAGTAGGTCCAGTAAGAAAAAGAAGAAGCAAATGCTGGGTGAGAAATGTATGTAGCAGAGGGTTGGGTTGGTGTGTAAAGGGGTGAGATAAGGGTAGGGGGGGTTGAAAGTTGGCGTTCCTCCAACTGATCATAAGATTCTTCTGCCAGAAGTCCGAAAGGGGGAGGTAGTTTCCGACTTGGCTGATGGCTTGTGGCCAGGATGGGTGAGGAAAGGGTGGTGAAATTGGGGTGGTAAGGGGGATGGAAAAAAAGGGATGAAAGCTCTACGCACGTTGTGACCTAGATAATACGAACTAGATACTGTGACATGCATTCGTATTAAGATGCATTCAAATAGGTACAATAAATATGACCGGCTCTTATCAAGAATTTTTCTTTGGATAGGGGAGATGGATCTATCTGAAGTAATAATAATAATACTTAGCACCACGTCTTACTACCCATTCGGGTTATACGCTTAAGTACTATTTACGCTAATGGGTTAGAAGTTGGGAAGGTTGAATACTGTGGAAGTGAACCAGCATTTGCGTTAAGATAGAGTGTAAAACCATTTAAGAAAAACCACCCCAGTTCACCCGAGCGAGATTCGAAACTCGATCTTCCCGTCCTCGGCAGTATAACTCAACATGAAACTAGCGCGTTAGCTAACTTCGCTAACGAGGCGGGGTTATCTGCAGTAGTGAAGCGGTAATGTGCCTCAACAGGAGATGAAAAAGATTTTTTTAACATTAAAATCATTCCTCCTAAAGCAAAATTTAAAGTTTAAAAAAATATTTATATTTAGTATTATACTATTATTAGCACCGCGTCTTACTACCCGTCCGGGTTATACGCACTTACGCTAATATGTAATGGTAGGGTGATTGTGAGATGAAATGGAGGACCTACAGTTTAACGTGGGATCCGAACCACTGTGGAGGCTTGGAATTCCACACATTCACAAGTTGTGATTGGTACACGTCTTGTCAGAGGTTAAGGAAGGGTTTGGCAATCAGATAAGTCTGTGCCGGGACCGAGGATTGAACGCTGGACCCCCAACACGGCAATCCGATACCTTACCCCTAGAACACCAGTTCACCCTTTAGTATTGTAGTTGCCATGAATTTGATAAGACGCGCTTTTGTGGTCAAATGATTTAAGGCCCCACTATCGCAATATACTAGACTGCCGATGACGGGGAGGTCAGAATTAGAATCTGTCGGGTGTAATGCGGGAGATTTTTTTCCTAAATGGTTTTATTTTCTCCCTACATGCAAATTCGGGTACAATTCCTCTATATTAACCTTACTCATGTCTGACACTTTAGCGTAATTAGTACCTTTACGCATATCCCGAACGGGTAGTAAGACGCGGTGTAAATAGAATGAGAGGCCACCAGCTCTGTAAGCGAGATATGGCCGCTCAGACGTTCAGCTCTAACGCAATATGTATTCTTCAATACGTTAATTGAAAATATTTTTCACACCAAAATAAAGTAGAAAGATTTCAACAGGGCTATTTTCCCTTGACAAACCTTTAGTTTGAGTTTTATTATAAGAAATAAATGTGTGAAAATGTAACTATTGGCTCATTTTCAATGACTTTTTAAGCATATTTGTGAAGCTATGAGACTAGGCTTGAATGAAAAAAGGCTAAAAGATTTAGCCTTCATCTAACAAATACAAACATTTGATTAAAATATTGGAGAACTAGCAATGAGTTTTCCTCTTTACTTAAACATAATTAGTTTCGTAGCTTTCTTTACCATCTTTCTTATTAACATGCCAAAGGGTGGTTTTAGGTAAAGGGCCGAAGGGAGCATAAGTTAAAAAATATATATAAAAGTTGTTCCAGAAAACGACATAAACCATTTTATTTTAAGCCATGTGGCCTGACAGCGATTGATACTTTATCGCTGACCGAGGCAGGCGCCTTAAGGGATGGGAAAGGTGGTATTTACGGGGATGTCCCCATAATAGCGTGGAGGGAGATTTGAAAATAATTTTAGGGGGAAAATAATACACCATCAGTACACACATTCGAAATTCAAACCCCGCACTCCCCATCACCAGAAAAACATAAGAGGAGCCTGACATTTAGACCGCATGCCCACCGATGCGTGTTGGATTAAATTAAGAGAATAATAAATACAGCAGATCCTAGCGTTCACTTTCTGCATCATTCATCATTTTATTATTTGTTTATTTTGAGCTTAGGACAAACAACGGATAATGAATGACCCGGTGGCCATCTATGGGAGTTTTGCCAAAGAAGATGATAAAGCTATATTTATTTTTAATATATATTTAGTTTATTTTCTTTGCAAAAAAATGAATTCACAACTGATGAGTTGTAAAAGCATGAAGTCAAATAATGTTTCGTAATAAACTTACGTCAACCTTGGTGGTTTTGGGTAAAATGCTTGCCTCAAGACCCGATTTCCGTGTGCTCAAATCCAGCCGAGGTCAACGGATTTTTCTTGAGAGATAAAAATCCTTAGCATATTTCCCTTTGTAGGGGAAGTAAAGCCGTTAATATTTTGTTTATTATGTCATGTAAAAGAACCCTGATAGGCACGGGAATATAATTTTTCTACAAAGTTGGTGAGCCCTTTCGCACTCGCTCATGGAAATTTAGTGTGGAAAGCAACAGGTAGCCACCACACTGCCTGGCTTACCCCTCCCCCCATCCAGTAATGGAATCTCTGCCAGATGGTTCAGGCAGCACTAACCAGATGAAGAGCTAAGTGCATAACCAGATCTGGATGAATATAAATCACATTAAACCAAATTTCGAGTTGTTTAATTAATAAAAAGAAGAATAAAATTACTTATAGTCTTTAAAATCAAATGTGTCTTAAATATGTTTTGATTGATAAGTAGGCATTTTTTCTACATTGTTGTGCATTCTCTATGTTTCCTTTAAATATCTAAGACATAATATAAAAATATAATCTTTAAAATATATGTTACGACTTTTTTTATTAATCTGCGCATTTTTTATAGTTAGTATGGAACTAATATTATTACATAAAGAATTAGTAATACGTATATTTTCTCTTCGTAACATCGATATTTTTCTTCGTAACATCGACATTTTTCTTCGTAACATAGATATTTTTTGACAGTGGTTTTTATTAATAATTTCTATTCTTGTTTACAGTGGTTTCTATTCGTAATATCGATACCTTTTTATGCAGTGGTTTTCTATCTGTAATAATATTACAAACAAATCTATGTCTAGAAATATTTAGGCTTAGTTATATTTAATGAAGGTTTGTAGCGTATAAAAAAATAGGTATTGATAAATTTAAATTACCTAAAATTTAGTGTTGTTACTTTGGAAAAATTTAGTGGCTCAAATAAACTTAGGCTTTGATGCTAAGTATTAAAAAACCTACATTTGTTGCATGTTAACTTCGACAGTAAATAGTTTCCTCTTTTATTTCACTCTATTAAATATAAGCTATATTTGTAATTACTTTAGTCTAGTTTTAAAATATATTTTAAAATAATTTATAATATTTTATTAGCAGCATATCCTACTACCTGTTAAAGTTATACACATATATAATACTTATAGTAAGCTAAGGGTGAGTAATGTGGATTTATAGAAAGTGTACCCGCATTTGCGTGGAAGGAGAGTGTAAAACCATTTTGTAAAAACCCCTTTAGTACAGCCGAACGTATTTCAAACCCTGATCTCCCTGTCATCGGCAGTCTAGTCCAACATGAGAGTGACGCCTTAGACCATGCGGCCACCGAAGCAGGTAATCATAAATTAAGTGGGCCACTTAGGTAAATGAAAGTATTTTCTAAACGAAATATTTAAAGTGGGAAGGCGGCTAAAGAGCTTTTAATATCATTAAACTAACCCTCATTATTTTATCTTAACAATGTGTCTAAACATTTATTTTGACCTCCAAACTGTAACAGATCACGATAAACGCCATTAAAAATTATTTAATTTTACTTTTTCATTATTATTTTACTAAGGCTAGAATTGAAAGTGTAAGCTTTTGAATTCCACAGGGATATGTTGATATATTTGACCTCCAGTCCAGTATGAGCCACATTTTTAAATAATGAGTCACTTCTTAAATAACGTGAAATTTCTGAACGTCCGCAAAGCGTCTCATCACTCTTGTAGGACACCTTAATGTGTTCGGTAAGCGAGAAATTGCCTCGCAGACGTTCAACTCTTAACGCAATTATTTAATTCTACGACGCGTTGTTTCAAAATATGGCTCACATCAAAATAAAGTCAAAAGATTACAACCGGGTTCTTTTTCCTTAACAACCCTATTGAGTTTTATTATTAGAATTAAATGTGTAAACATGTGACATTAGCTCATTTTAAACGAATTTCTAAGCATATTTGCTAAGCTATGAGACTAGGGTTGATGAAAAAGGGCTCTAGATCTAGCCTTACGTTAACAACTATAGTGATTTTTTATGAGCTCAAAACAAAAAAAAAATATATATATATATATATATTTGAGAACTAGCAGCGAGCCATCCTCTTACTTTGAGATAAAATGTTTCGTCGTTTTATTTACCCTTATTAACATTACAAACGATGGTTGTAGGTGAAGGATAACAGGGAGTAAAAGCTTAGACATAAAAGAAAATTAGTTCCAGAAAACGATACAGACTATTTTATTTTAAGCCGTGTGTGGCCTGACGGTGATTTATACTTTCTCAGTGACCGAGGCAGCCTCCTTAATGTCCAACTTGTCATGTCAAAAATAGCCAATAGGCCATTCGTCCTTGTTATTTGATTGACTTTTATGAAATATGAGAAAGGAAAAAAAAAGCACCTTATATTGTTTAAACACGTAGGCTAAGGGTTTCGACTAAGTAAAAAATATATATAACTTTTCTCTGAAACTACCCGAAAGGACGGAAATACATCAAGGTCTGACCTGTGGCTTCAAATCATGCGCAAGCCACCTCGCTCGAGGATCGATGCCGAGATTACTGATGATTTATTTATCTGATCGGACGGTTCCGATCTCATGCAAATTACAAGTCGCCGAGACTCAACCAGAAACGAAGTCACCCGTCGTAAAAAAAAGAAAACGGGCCAAACAAAAACCATCCGTGGCCAAAATTGTATACGTTGACGAGAGCTTCGAACAGAAGAAGAGAGTTGCCAAGAAAAACAAATATACATATAAACTCTATGGCGTGAGCCCACAAGTAAGCTATACTGACCGAGTGGCCGCCACCGTTAGCGATGATTGTGCCAACATTTATGGATAGAGGGTGTCATATGATAAACATAACAAACCCTCCTGCCATTAATCTCAGTTTTCTAGACCGGATCTGATACTTCTTTATTCAAGTAGCTACTCATTTGTACTCACGGGGCTGAGTTCGACCCCGTCCCAGACTCACTGTTTCACAGAAACATCGTAGAGGCATCAGAGACCGAACCTGAAACTGATGGATCCGTAGCCATAAATTCTAACCAATAGAAAACACTATATACGAAACCAGAGGTACCGGGTTTGATCCCCAGAATTTTTTAGAATTTTCTGTGAAGCGCTCTATGGTATAAATGAATAAATATAACTATAGTATATATATATATATGTATGTATAGATAGATAGATAGACAGATAGATAGATTGATAGATAGATACACATAATATAAATATACCTACATTATTTAAAGGGTATGCGGTAAAATGTTGGACTTGATTCAGTGGTGTACAGAAAAGACAAAAAAATGACAAAATTTAATATAAAAATTTGTCCCATTTTACCTTGTTTCCAAACAACAGCCAAGTGATTCCATTGAACTGTTTGTAGAGCCTACTCCATAATATCTCTCGACCTTTGAGTAGGTATGTTATATGGGTTATTACTCTTTATTCCAAATATCTGTTTTTTTTAAAGAGTATTGCATTCTACTACAATACGATTGCAGGCTTGCATTTAGGCTGAAGGTGGACATTTTGGGCACTTCCTATCATGTTAAGCATTTACACATTATTGGAGTACAAACATAACTATAACTCGGAAACAAGGTCAAATGGGACACATGTTTAAACTGTTTCCATTGTTTTTAATTCTTCTATCTGAAGTGGCTCTTACATGTCACGGTACATCCTGTATATACTTTATATATATGTATATTATATATGTGTGTAGGTATATATTATACGTATATTATGTACGTGCTTACATATCTCACTACCATACAAATGTTATAAAATACAACCTTTTATTTTACGGCAAACAATTCTATTATCAGTCACAAATATATATAGATATACCACCCTAGACCTGCTGTCACAGCTCCTCTACCCACTAAGTCACAAGGATTGACCACCCTAGACCTACTGTCATAGCTCATCTACCCACTAAGTCACAAGGATAGACCACCCTAGACCAGCTGTCACAGCTCCTCTACCCACTAAGTCACAAGGATAGACCACCCTAGACCAGCTGTCACAGCTCCTCTACCCACTAGGTCACGAGGATAAACCATCCTAGACCTGTTGTCACAGCTCCTCTACCCACTAGGTCACGAGGATAAACCATCCTAGACCTGCTGTCACAGCTGCTCTACCCACTAGGTCACGAGGATAAACCATCCTAGACCTGCTGTCACAGCTGCTCTACCCACTAGGTCACGAGGATAAGCCATCCTAGACCTGCTGTCACAGCTCCTCTACCCACTAGGTCACGAGGATAAGCCATCCTAGACCTGCTGTCACAGCTCCTCTACCCACTAAGTCACGAGGATAAACCATCCTAGACCTGCTGTTATAGCTCCTACACCTACTAGGTCATGAGGATAAACCACCCTGAGCCTGGACTCTGCCTCTCCGGCCACTGAGCCACGGAAAGTAAAGGTGTTGTATCGTAGAGCTCCTTTAGCCGAGAACAGGTGTTAATGCCACCTGTTTTATTTCACACGCTACCGGGGAGAGACGCTTGTCCTCCCTATTATTAACAAGGGCTCTCGAACGCCATTTCCCCGCGCACATAGGCTTGCGGCCTTGCGGAAAACATGGACCACTCTACCCTCCCACCAACCTCCATTCTCTCACCCCCACACCACAACCCTTTGGCTGAGTGGAAAGAGGTGCTTTCCCCGGGCAGGTGTATTTGTGTCCATATACATCCAACCAACCTTCGGTGGTCGCGCAGTCTAAAGCGTCACTCTCAAAATAGATTGGGACTGCCGATGACGGGGCGATTTGAGTTCAAATCCCGGTCGGTTTTACTGAGGGAGATTTGTTTCTAAATTGTTTCCCACTTTCTCTCGGCGTAAATTTGGGTACACTCCCTTTAGATTGAACCTTCCTCATCCCTACCCAATTAGATCAATTAGTATAAATGCATATAACATGAACGGGTAGTAAGACATGAAAACAAAACCAAAAGATTATAAATGAAAGAACATTAAAGCTATGCACAAGTTGAAAATAGATGCTTTACGTGTCTATTAAGGTCATGTATGTTCATGTGTGTGTGTGTATCATCGTGAACAACGCGTCATACACAACATACGTGCGCATGATTTACGGACCATTAAGGTAGACTGTGTCGGTCGTTGTTTTATTCTTCTTTCGCTTGTGTGGTTTACACACACACACATATACGTGCGCAAAGGAATAAACGGAAGAGATATATTCTCGTAGTGTGGCTATTTCCCCTCCCCGTTTTTTTTTACATGACATTTAGGTAAACGTGGGAATTTTTGTGTCCACGTCATTTCTTTTCATGACTTTTATGTAACGCTATAAATTAAAAAAAACAGGTTGTTTAAGAACTGTTTTATTTAGGTCGTGGTTTCAGACAGAGACAAGTGTGTTGGAGGTTAGAGATCTCTGGGTTTTGTTTCAGAAGTCCGACATTCAATCCTGAACTAAATCCAAAAGTCGGACATTTTTGCTCAGTCAGTAGCTTGTCTGTCTACTGTGTTAAGAGGTCCCGAGTTATAGATTCCTGGCATGGCCGAGCAATTTATCATCGGTGAAATGTTGGTTTATCCTTTCACAGCGATGAATTAACGGCTGTGGGGGCTGGTTGTTGTGTCTGTTATAGATTTCATTTTTATTATATCAGCACATGATTTATAAACTATCTGTTTAAAACGTGCACGTTAATTATCTCAAATAAATGAAAATATATGAAAAATATAGTAATTTACTAAAAGTGTCATTTTAGTTGTCTATGACGTTACACACATAATAAAAAATCGTTTTTCAGTGGAACCATGACTTAAAAAAATATTTAAATTAAAATGTAAAATTTTTTACACATTAAAGATTTGAGAATTCGAAACTAGATTCGAAATTCGAAAGAAATTTAACATTCAGATTTGATAAATATAGGACTAAAATCATATCTAGACTTTTAACCCTCATTACACCCTACCCACCAGACATTGAAACAAAAACTTATAATAGTGTACCTCTTGTGTGTCTTTGTAGCGCCCACAAATGCCCCACAAACCACGTTCCGCCTGCAAAGAAGTTTATATACTCGACCGCCGAGCAAATAAGACGAGCGTGACACATTCCGGCCGCCTAGAAGCAGTCAATAAAATATTATGTTGTTTATTTAAACAAACAACTGCTGCACTCGTTAAAAGAACAAGTACACAAGAAAAACCAGCAACAAATGTTATGTGCTTTACACCAATTATGTGTTTATTTCAGTTACACATTTCATTACATTGTTTTGGTCGTATTGGTATGGTATCCGAACCGATGGTAGGGCTGTACAAGGCATCACGGCTTGCCATTGAAGAAGAGGTTGAGGTTCAATGGGTCAATATGGTTTTATCATCCCTCTATGCGCGTTATTGTAGTTGTATTTCTTCTGAACTTAATCCCTTATCCCTCGCCCATTGGTTAGTCAGCTAAATACCTATTGTGTTATAAAATATTTGAATTTTTATATATACAAATTAAATGGTTTGGTGCATAGCACCGATTTTCTAACTCCTTTGACTTATTAAATAACTATTTACTAAACACTCGTAAAATATGTTGTTGCATAAAAAATCCACTAAAGGGGATGAATGAAATAATATACTATGTTACAGAAAATTATTGAGATAAGAGTAAAATCTCTGTTCAATAAATTTAACAGACTTCAATTAAAAAAATATATATGCATATATCTTAGAATATATTGGTTTTAGTAAATATATTTCAAATAAACTTTTTTATTTTGAATATTACTACAACCTTACAATGATAAGTTATTTTGTATATATCGTTTAATCTATCGTTTAAAACATATTTTGAGAGTAGATCTTGAGAAAATCGATTTCTCTTCTATTTCTTAAATAAACCACCCGTAGTTTCAAGGCTAAATAGATGAGTTAAAAAAATCACTGAGGAATCTTATAAAAACCCTAGATACCAAGTTTTATCCTGATCGGTAAAATGTTTCAGATATATTCCCAGTAACAGACAGACGGCATCGCAAAAAAACAAAAACAAAAAAAAAACTTTTTCAGGTTCATTGTGTCATGAAACGTAGACATCCATCAACATCTCAAGATTGATCTTTTTGATGATCATAATAATTTTTCTACCTAAGGGGCGATAAAAGTAAAAATCTCATAAGTAAGCTCTAATAACAAAACTTATTTAAACTACCTGTACCCACTTAAGTGGCCGCATGCTCTAACGCGCTACTCTTGCAGTATATTAAACTGCCGATGACGGGGAGATCGAGGTTAAAATCTTGGTCTGGTGTACTTAGAGTGGTTTAAAATAGTTTTTCACTCTCTCTCCCCGAAAATGCGGGCATACTTTCTCTAAATATAACTTTCCTAATCCATAAAACCATTAGCGTAACTAGCATATAAGCGTAAAACCCTAAATAGTAATAATATAACACAGTTCTAAAAAAAAAGATTCTAGCTGTGACTTGTTCTTTTCACTCAATAGAACACTCATTAATCAAGTATCGACGATTATACAGGGTGTCCCACGGAAAAGTGGCCCACCTCCTATATCCAGCAGGCGCCTCACTCTGAATTTGAGGAGGTCAGTCCCCTCCACCTATATTGTGACATGAAGAATGAGCAAGTGAACTGCTTGTCTAAAGCACAAGACGGGGTGGAAGGGAATTGACCTCCTCCAATTCAGAGTGAGGCGCCTGCTGGATATAGGAGGTGGGCTACTTTTCCGTGGGCCATTCTGTACATTCCCATGTGAGATGTGTAGAGCAGTCTGTGTATGAGTGGTAAAATGGGGAGAGGGTGGTGGGGAGAACATATCACAAGTACGGTTTTAACAAGCACTGCTTACTCTGGCAACACTCCACGACATGCCACTACTTAGTACCTTTGTAATTGCATTGCCTGATAAACCCGTTTAAAATTAATAAGAAGTTTTGGTTTTGATGAATAGTGGCTTTAGAGTATTTTTTCAGATACACGCTCTAGATTAATTTTGTTAGCACTGCATCTTAGTCCCCGTTAGGGTTATACACTCATGTACTAATACGCTAATGGTTTCTAGGGATTAAAAATGTTATATTTATAGGAAATGTACCTGCATTTTCATTGAGGGAGAGTGGAAAATCATTTTGTAAAACCACCCTTAGTACACCCGACCGAGATTAGAACCTCTATCTCTCCGTCATAGGTAATCTAGTCCACTGCTATTTAATATAAGGTAACAAAGTGCACAGAAGGAAATGTAAAAAAAATGCAACATTGCTATTCTGGTGTTAAGATCGTAAAACACGAATCGGTGGTCACGCAGTCTAACGCGTTATTCTCGTGTTGGACTAGATATTCAGTGATGGGGAGATTTGTTTCCGAGTTCCGGTTGGGCAAATGGTGGGTAGTTTTCCCTTAGTGGTTTCCCCTTCTTCCTCCATGCCAATTCGGGTACATTTCCTCTAAAACAATACCTTCCTCACGTCTGTTCCATTATCGTAATAAAGGAATGCGTATATCCTAAATGGGTAGTAAGAAGTAATAGGGCTATAAAATGAAGACAATCTTTTGTAAATACAATTATTTTTTTTATCATTTGAATTATTTTTAATTTAATTCCTTGAAAACAAAAATTTAATGACTTTTTATAGTCGTTGATGTAATCTCTTCTTTATTTAATGATATATTAATGCAAACATAGCTCAAATTTAAAGTTTTAATTTACTCTCAACTACAAAATTGTGGTTTAAAAATAAAATTTGGATACTAAAATCAATTCTCACGAGACTTAATAACGCGAAAATAACAAATATGTAACACAATAGTGTTTATCTTTCTCAATTTATAGCATGGTTAGAGAGTTAAAATACACATTAGCAAGCAGATTTAATTAACGTGGCCAAATAAAACAGCAATGGTGGCATTGTCAGTATCCAAAATATGCACAGCGTATAGAAACATAAACGTATGGTCCTATCAATGTTTGGTTAATCAGGCTATTAGATTTATTTAGAAAGATTTTTAATCTGGTAAAACATATAGATTTTATTATTTCAATTAATTAACATTAATATAGTTATTATTAAGGTTTACTTACCAACTAACACAACTTAAAATATCTTTATATAACCTTGTGTGTAAATAATGAGAAGAATGATATTTAAATAAATGCATCAACATTATTTATCATTTATGAGTCAAACTATTATTATTATTAGCACCGCGTCTTACTACCCGTTCGGGTTATACGCACTTACGCTAATGTGTAATGGTAGGGTGATTGTGATATGAAATGGAGGACCTACAGTTTAACGTGGAATCCGAACCACGGTGGAGGCCTGGCATTCCACACATTCATAAATTGTGATTAATACACGTCTTGTCAGAGATGGAGGAAGGGTTTGGCAATCAGATAAATCTGTGCCGGGACCGAGGATTGAACCCCGGACCCCCAGCACAGAAGTCTGACACCTTACCCCTAGACCACCAGGTCAACCTTAATGAGTCAAACTCATAGTTAAATTTTCATAGGAAGGATCTTATCTGAGAGCTAGACAAGTTACTTGATATATTTTCACGTATTCATACGTCAATTCATATGGTCTGCAGCTGTCACTTTCTATAGATATTAATACTAATAATAAATTAAAATGTGATCAATGTTGACTGAAAAAATATATACAGCAGAATTCCGATTATTTGACCTAAACGGGACTGACAGGTGGTCGGAAAACCGAAATGTTGGGTAGTATGGAAACAAGGGGAGGGGCTGAAATGAAACAAATCAAAATTTAACGGAAGTGCAGGAAAGATATGAAATAAGGATTAGTAACTACTCCGAAGTTTAAATAATACAATAAATTACAAAACATTTAATATAATTTTATTCGTGTAAACAGGACATAGGATTTTAAATCAATCAAATGCAACTTTTATAATATATTGAATTATGTGAAATTGGTGATTGAAGTTTGTTTCCCAGTTTTGCTTTTCTTCCTTGCGGCAAGGTCACACCAATAGCACGTTGTATGCATATCGGATAAAACGAAATGTTGGATAATCGGGACTCTACTATATTTGTATTTTATTAAAGGGCATTATGAAAATTAGACTAGTACTTAACGTTAGTCTAGCCGTATAAAACTTTTTTTAATCAACCTTTTTTTATTGTACCATACGAAAACTAAAATATTTTCCAACTGTCTCTCAAATAAAAGCTACTTTTTATTTATTCGCACCCTGTTTCATTTAATTTTCGATCTCCGTTCCAGTTATTGTCGATACCTTGACTTGAAATGAGTATAGATTAGGTCGTGGCAGTAAAGTCACCGTCAGTTGAGAACGATAAAATATTATACTAACAAAAAAAAAAGATGACGTCATATAAAGTTTGATGCATCCGATTTATGGCACTTCTAGGTAATAGTTCAGTTTTATTACGAAATTCGAACTTCCGACTTACGATTTCGAGATAGAAAAACACTTTTTCACACCTATTTACATCGAAAATAATTTTCAAAAAAAATTGATATATGTATATTTAAATTAAAATATTTGATTTTATTACTATAGTAAAAACATAAGAACGCAAACGATGTATGTATTTAAAGTAGTCTACGTACGATTAATTTTCAAGATATCCTCGATTACACTGCATTTATATTGAAACATAGCAGTCTTACCTTGATTGATTACGTTATGTACTTATTTTATAATAAGCTATACCATAGTTAATTTAATTTAATTTTAGCACCGCGTCTTACTACCCGTTCGGGTTATACGCTTAAGTACTAATTACACTAATGGATTAGGAAATAGGAAGGTTGAATTTAGAGGAAGTGAACCCGCATTTGTGTGGAGGGAAAGTGGAAAACCATTTAGTAAAAACCACCCCCAGTTCACCCGACCGAGATTCGAACCTCGATCTCCCCGTCCTCGGTGGTCTGACTCAACACGACTAGCGCGTTAGCCAACTACGCCACCGAGGCGGGTTATACCATAGTTGAACAAGAAAAGGAGTGCTTACTAACTTTTCATTTCATGATAACGTAGGCTATATGATTTTCTAAACATTTATTTCAAATGATAAAAAGCAAATACCGGGCGAAGAACACAGCAGTGCTATTAAACTTTTCTCTTACCTTCATTATCCGTGTTACCGCCACACACACAATAACGCAGTGAGTAAGTGTGCGTACATTGGCTCTTAGGGTGCTGCATGAGAAAGAACTGATAAGTATTACAGACGTTTAAAAAATCAGGATTATTTATTTAGTGGTTTTGACAATTTTGTATATCGTTTTAATCAAAATGAAGGCAAAAATTATTTGCAGGTTTTTACCAGTTAAAATATTAATTATTTTAAGTTTATTTTTTTAATATGTGGTAGCTTATATAAAACCCTATAAAACAATCCCATATCTTCTGTTGTGTTATCTTGTGTCTTCTGTTGTGACCCAATCAAAACACGACTTTATTTGATAGGGAAAAGCTGAATCTAGATTTATTACATTTTTCTTTAATCGTAGAATTATAAATTTTCCCATAAAACGTATATTTTTTAAGCTTTTAACTCATAATTTAAACTTTTTAACTGATTAGAAACCTGCTGATAATTTTCGCCTACGTTTTGTTGAAAATGACATTTAGAAAATCTCAAACAACTTCTTAAATAATGAGGTATTTATAAACGTCTGCAACGTGTCTCAGTGCTATAACATACAGCCCCCTTAAGAGCTTGTCTCATGACCAACTATCCGGGATATTATTTACACGGTTACACTCCAACTAAAAAAGTATCCAAGTACTATTTTATTTATTATTTATTTGATAACAATGAAATTAGGATACGTGAAATTTTATGTTTAAAAATATAATAAAATAGTTTTTCTGGACTACATTTTTAAATAAGAATACAGAAAACTATGCGACGTATCGTTAGAGCTATGCAACTTACCTGTTTAGGAGTTATCTTAGGGGGGGGGAGAAGGGCTCTTAAAGATCAAGTTTGGTACTGAATGGTATGGACCATTCCTTTGTACAGTTCCATCAAGCTTGGCCTCACCTGGCACCATTGCATACTTAATTTAAATATGTTGGCACACAAGAACAAAATGTACTCTTTGAATCACAGCATAACCTCTTATTTTAAAACTAAAGCCAATTTAATGGTAAGAAATAATTTAATCTATTAAAATGTGAACTATATTGACTATGAATACATAATATTTCGATATTATGAAGCAGATTGATAGTCAATATAATTATATAAAACCCATAATGAAATTAAGTAATTAATTAAATTAAAATTACTGTAATCATATCGTGTAACTTGTTGGTATTTTGTTTTTAAATAATAACTTATCAATACAACAAAGATCTAAATATCTTAACAATCCTGTTTTGGTTTCATGGTATAGTAGTCAAAGCACCTGGACCTAAAGGCCCAGGTTTCACTTCCCAACTCGTGTCAAGACATTTTTTTTTAAAGGGCAATAATTCCTATAGTCACCAGAGTTTGGTTAACTAGGCTTAAGTTAGGTTAAGATCTTAATTGGTGTTACGTGTTAAATACATTTTAACTCTTACACTCAATGAAGCCCTATAATAAGTTTACAACTATTTCTACCAGATCAAACACCTAGGTCAGACGACGAGTAAATGAAAGAAGCTTAATTCGGCCATCGGCGAACGCTGGTGGTCGGGTGGTGTGATCTTAGAAGATTACCACCCCTCTTCGTACTTAGAGATAACCTTGCGAAATTATATTAGTCCCACTGGTATATAAAGACCTGTCCTCGGTTCACGTATGTCTATTATATTGTAACCACTCGTCGGAGGAACTGTTGGAAGATATTCAAGAACATCTGTTAAGACTACCACGATGGTTGAGGCATCTGTGTCACCTCCTCGCCACAGATCAAGCTACGGCGGTTACTATAAGTAATAAGGGATGTAGTAATCTTTATTGAGCTTTGAGATTTATTGTTCAATGTCCATATTCCTTAGTTCTTGTGTCAGTACTACTGACTTATTTCCCTATGCCCATAAGGCATAGTTTATAACTTTATGCACTATCTTTTTATGTCTATTAGGCTAGTCACAAATATTAGGGTCAATATTAGGCTCCTTAGACTACATTACCATGATGCGGCTAGTTTAAAGAATAGAATTTAATAAAGGAGGATACCAGGTTATATATTGCTTTGTTTCACGACATAATTGGATCTGTAACTGACACTTGTCTCTGATGTGTGTGTACTGGTATGTGGTGCGCAACCTGTGGAAGTGATACTTGTCCATAGTAGTGGCCCGTGGGGCTTTGTTTGTGTGTACGGCCCCAATGTGGTGCCTTTAGCTTTAGTCGAAAATGATCACTATTTTGTCTAGTATTATTGTCCCCTTCTTAGGGTAGCAGAATAAATATACTATTGATTGCTCAGGCAGTACTAATTAGGAATTGACCAGCCATAGTATTTGTAGCTTCTAGATTCCTGCTAGTTCACCGTTTACTAGTTGTAAAATAATAGTTTCTCTTCTATGAGCTTATAGCATTGTAATATCTAACTCTCTATGGAGTTAACTCAAGCTAGCTAGTTCAGATAATTACTGTCCTTGTAGCTCCTTAAATCGGGACTAAATTTGCGTGGCTTAGTTTTTTTATATTTGAAATTATGTGTTGTAGATGGAAGCCTCAAACAGCAGGCTGGAGTAGAATTATGTATGGTAAATTAGTAATTAGATTTAATTACCGCCACTAATTTATATTGTCTTAGAGTTGCTGCCTCTCATCCTACTTGATGACTTAGTAATGGTCCTGCTTTAACGAGCTACAAACATTCTTATCTACATCTATGACTTATATGTGTAGGTTATAGGGTGTACCTAAGTGCTTCACACCTGATGCTCCTTTGTCGAGCTATTTATATTATTGTAGCAGTTTATATTCTCTTGTTTAAACAATGGACGGTTTGAATAATTTCTACCTATAGTTCAATGTACTTCCATTTGATTTGTTTGAATATTAATAAACTAATTTGTTGGACTTGTAAATTATTCTTATACTTTGTTCCTTCCAATCAACATTTATAAGTTTATGAATGTTGTATTGGCTCCACCCCATCATATTCACTATCATCTTCCCCTAATTTCTTCGGGACATGGAAAGAGCCTTCACGGAAAGAATGTACGATTAGTACAATCAGGAGTCCCCTGGGAAATTAGTACTAACTAATCTTTCCGGGAACAAGGCTACAGATTGATAGAGCACAGTTATTATTATGACAACTTATAAACATATTGGTCTTGTTTTGATATCTTATCGAGTAATGTGCTCAAAGAAACGCAGACAAAAATATTAATCAAAGTTACCCGCCTCGGTGGCGTAGTTAGCTAACTCGCAAGCTTCGTGTTCAGCTAAACTGCCAAGGACGTGGAGATCAAGGTTCGAATCTATCTTGGGTTAACTGGGGGTGGTTTGTCCTAAATGGTTTTCCACATTTCTTCCGTGCAAATGCGGTTTCACTTCTTCTATATTCAACCCTCCCAATTCCTAACCCACTAGCGTAATTATTACTTAAGCGTATAATCCGAACGGGTAGTAAGACGCGGTGCTAAGTATTAGTACTATTAATCAAAATTTATCTTCCCCACTAGTTATTAATAAAATAAATATTTCCACCTGTAAAAAATAAATCTGTTATCTCGCAAGTGAAGATTACAATACATTTTTATACTATATAGTATAAGACGGTGCGCTTGTCTGGAAGATAAATAAATCAGACGTGGTCCATCTAAAACTACCACACCCATTTTTATTTTAGTTATTTTTTTTTTCCTTTTGTATTTGGCGCTATTTGTGCGAAAAACCTTCTATTCCTTCAAGACTTTTCGCGATTCTACGCCCTAAATCTTTTTTTTTTTCGCGTGTGACCATTCCGTAAGGGGAAACGATATACTTTATGGGGTGATGGGACTATCGGTTATTCTTTTGTGAGAGAATTCACTCAAAAAGAAAAGAGAAAAACACAAAATCAGAATAAATATATGTGTATGGTAAAAGATAGAAGAAAGGAACTAAAAAGCGTTCCATTTTGGTTTTCTCTTTCTCTCTCTATTTTGAATCCTTACAAAGTTTATGATGTTGCATTCATTGGTCGGATGGGTCATGGAGAGGGTTTGGGCGATGTTCCGTAAACGGTCTTGTTTACTTTAAAAAGGCTTTTTTTGGGGGGGGGGGTGAGGGAGTAGTTGGAGAAGAAAAGATTTTAAAATCTGGAACGACTTATGGGAAGATTTTTTGGCTTAGAACGAGATGTTTTCCTTAGTTTTGGAATAAATATGTTTTTGTGATTTTTTTGAGGGTGGGGGAGAGGCGGTGACGGGATGGTATAGGATGGGATGAAAAAAATTTCTGGCCACTTTTTCGAATTATTTGTTTCCCTAGTAATAGTAAAAACGTGGAAGTGTTTGACCGAACAAATAACCCTGTAAACTTGATTTTTGGTTAAAAACTCGTTTATGAGTGATATTAGAATTTTTTTATTTTTCCAAAATTGCTTTAAGATTTAATTCAAAATGGGTAAGCTTATATTAGAATCGTGTTTCATTATAAATAAGAAAATATCTTTTAATTTTTTAAACACAAATAATTTGGCTTGATTTTGGAAAATTTGAAATTTAAAAAATGCTTCAAATGATTCTGTTTATAATACATATATATATAAATAAATAGAATATAATATATATTATAGACAATATATATATTATAAACAGAATATACATATATATATATATATATATATACACAAATAAACGGTTTCTTATGATTAACAGGATGATATTTTTGTTTTAATGATGAAAACTAACTTAAGTTTAGTTCACCGAAAACTTAAACCTAAATGAGAAAGTCAGTACGATTTGGTTATGCTATTTATTTTAATTTAATTTCAATTTAGGAAAAATGACAACTTGAAAACAGGAACCAAATCCAGGAACTTCGGATTCCAAAATAAAAGGTCCCTGGTTTGACTCCCGTATCCCTATTTTAATTTTTTTTACTATAATGAATACGATTCAGCTATCTATGATAGATCCAGAGCACAATTATCATGTATCACTTTGTGATAAACATGAATTAAAATTGTGTTTTTAATGTTTGTAAAAGTATTTGTTCAACTCTGTCAACTAGTTAACAGTTTTGAAGGTACACCCAACTCATCCCACTTAAAGCTCGACTTCATATTTGAAAATTGAGGTATAATTCCCTCTACTCCGTTTTGTTTGAACATCAAAACCTTGGATACATCTGAATGTGTAAATATTTCGATTAATTAAATATTAACTAGTTTCGGTGAAGCTATGGAATGTGAACGGTACAAACAAACATATATATGTATGTATATATAGTTTAATTGCTAGAATATGGGGGTTATAAACCTACAAATTGCAAATTAAGTTATCAGCGACTCATTTCACATTAAGTTAAGTTCAAACCCACTCTTCAAGGACTTGGTGTTTTAGTTTTTATATTTGTATATCGTAAAATGTTAATATGTTGGAAGTTTAGGTAGTTTTAGCTGCGGAAACATATATTTTCCCCGATCATTGAGTAAAAAAGCGGTGTGCAGGCCATAGTTGTTTGAGGAGCTATAGTTGATTAATAATTATTGCAGTAGTTCATGACTTTCTTCAGTTTGTGCACACATTACGTGAAGCTACGTAAAACTACCTGCAGAAGTACCAAGAATATTTTTATTTAAACTAAACTACCTGCGACAGTCAAAATAATATTATTCTTTTCAAAAGATTCTAGTCCAGTGGGCTCCAATCTTTTTCAGGGTTTGACTCCAATTTTTGTCTTTTAGACCATCGCAAGCCCTTGACAAGCTTCCATATCCTAATTTTTAAATTATTAGTTTCATTGAATCTTACTATACGTCCGGGCTATCCAAATTTAACTACACTTGTGGGGGTAGGTAGAACATAAAGGAAATATAAAAGTATTTGCTTTAAAGGAAAAGCGGGAAACAGTTTAAGAAAACTCACCCCCAATACCCTCGGTAGAAGTTACAATCCTGACCTCATCACTGACAAACCAAATGAGCGTGACGTCTAACCCACGTGCTTGATTTATATATTATTAATTGTTTATCTAATGATTAAATAAATGCAATTAAGATGTCAAAAAAGATCATTAACAAGTGTAGTGGATATTTTGGAAGCTATGTTCTCGCCTAAACACGAGACTTATACAGAAAACTAGATCAGAGTTGACTAACAAAAAGGAACCTAAGCAGTAACTTGACAGTTTTTATCATTTTAATTGCTTAAATTTCTATTTGAATTTTGGACAGTCATGTAATCTTTATAGTATCTTTAAAAAGTAAACATAAGCCTATGGAACCTCAACAAGAATCGCGACCCCCATCAGAAATATGCCGCGACCCTGAATTGAGTCGTGACCCCCAAGTTGGTAACCACTGTTCCAATCCCTTCTAGATGTACTTACGTGTTTTTTCCCTCCCTAAATCATGTCTCATTCTCTCTGCACGCAAATGCAAGTACCATTCCCCTCGATTATTTCTTCTTCACTCCTAACCTTATTGGTTGAGAAATGATTTATTATATACATAACCATGACGATGTTTTTCCTGTTTGTCGACCGAAAATAGTTATTCTTCTCCACCCGGTATAATACAGGATATTTCAGGTAGAATTTAAAAAATCGACCTATCCGTGATATCAATAAAGCTCAACTTTCCTCTTTGAGCCCCAGAATCTTCGTCCTTACAGAATCCTCGTTAGGTAAGTGAGCTCCAGCAGATCTGCCCCCCCTCCCCCCACCTCCCTAACAAACAGGAACTTAACCACCGCTTGTTATTGATCATCGTGGTCATATAGTTTTATTTCGGTCTTTATTAAGGGGTTGATTGATCGAGGTATCATTCGGCGCGCGGCTGCGGACAATAAAACAAAAAAAATTATACGACTTTGATTTATCCCCTTATCAAATGAATTGATGTTGTTTTAGAAAATAGCAGGGCCTAGTCATCCGAACCGAGATCCCGTGGACGACGAAGAAAGATTATCCATCGGAGAATTTGTCTGTTAAAAGTAATAAAAAAATGTTATTATTTATGTCTAAACCATGTTCTTTCTCTCTCTCTCTTTTTTTTAACAGAGATTAAAAGTTCCCCTTCAAACGTAAAGCTAAGCCAGTATCGCTCGCAAAAAAATAAATAAATCAAAAACACTTTATTACGAGACCATAATTTATTATTTATGACTGTATTGATTTTAAAGAGATTAAAATAAGTAATTATTGTATATGGTCACGGTTGATATTTTGCTGGCCTCATTTCTTGGTAAAGAGCGTCAAGGTGTGGTTCAACTATTTCTTAAGGTGATTGGCCCTTTTCATTTGGCGTGGAAATGCAGAGCCATGGGAACAAACGGTTATCTTCAAGAATTGTTTTTGTCTTGCAATTTTCCTTTCAGAAACGGTTTGTTCAAGAATAGAAGCATGTTGATTAAGTTATACTTTTTATACACACACCTCCTATTTAATTTTAACAGTGGTCAGATATCGATAAAATTGAAGTTTTTCAATAGAAAAGTGCCAGCTTCATAACAAAAAATAAGAAAATGTAACAATTATTAAACATTAATACATTATCTTAGAAGGGGTGTTGAAAATATTAACATAAAAATTTCACTCGTTCTCGAGAAAACTGATATTTCCAAAAGTATGATTTTTCCGCCAGACCTGTCCGGTAGCTAGCGCTATCTACGGTTTCCGTGATCCATCTCTTCTTGTTGGTGCGGGAGGTTACTTTGATTGGTTGTGAAGCCACGCCACACCTTTCACCCTCCCGCCCACCATCCCACAAAATAAGTTTAGACTTGTACTCGTTAGGGCCAAGGGCTTTGACACTTTGATGGTTTGAGTACCTGTTTGATCTATAATCTATATCAGTGTTTAACAAATTTCTTCAAGTCGTGTACACCTTTTGGTTACATGGTCTATTAATTGAAACCCTCTCAAATATTCATTTAAAGGAAAAAAGAAAAAATATGTCTGTCATCTTGTAAAGTATAAACGGTTGTTCCAAATTGTAATAAAGCTCGAGGGGTAAGCTAAAAAAAAGCCGTAACTAAGGGGAAAAGAATATTATAAAAGTTCATAGCCTTAGTAATAAGTCTGGTAAATTATATCGTAGACTTTAACCTATCAAAAAATATTTATGATACTAATAAAACTCCGTGGTACTTCATGTATCCCCTGAAATACTCTGTGTAGCCTACCTCCTGTAATCCTTCATGTATCTCCTGAAATACTTCGTGTATCCTCTTAAATACTTCGTGTACCCCTGTAAATCCTTCGTGTAGCCTACCCCTTGTATTCCTTCGTGTAACCCCTAGAATCCTTCGTTTACCCCCTAAAACCACCATGTAGCCCCTGAAATCCTCATGTAACCCCTGAAATCCTTCGTGTAGCTCCTGAAATCCTTCGTGTGCCCCCTGAAATCCTTCGTGAATCCTATGGAATCCTTCATTTACCCCCTGAAATCCTCCATGTACCCCCTAAAATCCCTTGAAATCCTTCGTGTACACCTAAGAGTCCACGCAGCAGAGCTAGGTAAACGCTGTTCTATACTAATTATTTGTAGAGTACTATTTTTAACTATCCCGACTACTAGTTGACAATATATTGCCTTAAAGAGTTTTGAAAAATAACATAGCTATGTAGTAGTTTTATAAACATGGTTTTAATATAAATTAGAAGCATGCAAGAATAGGTCCATTTCAAATCATTTATTTTACATTCTAATTGGATTTATTAGTTATTAATTCATTAGTTGAAAACGTTCCTCATCAATTATAACATCCACTAGAATAATCGTGCAAAAAGGAACTAACATCACTGTATTAACCATCCCTTTACCAAATTTCAACAACAGTGGAAACAATCAATACTTTTAAACATTGTCTCAACTTTATTTAAGTATATTTGTCTCATAGAGCTTTATCACATAAAGGTATTGAGAGTCAGGGTCGACTAACCCTTCAAAGTCCAATAGGCCAGCCTCAAAAATTACATTTCAATTAATATATCGATTGCAATTTTGGGGAATGTTGGAAGTATTTATAGTCTCTTATATAGAAGTTTTTGTTTTTGTTACTAAGCTTGTATAGCTACTCCTTGGCGTCAGCCCTCGATCTAGCTATACCGACTGAGTGGCCGCCATTTGCTGGCGAAGATACTGCCAACTTCTTTGGATAAAATGTGTCATGTGGTCGGCACAAGGATTCCTCCAGCCGTTAATCTGAGTTTTCTAGACTAGGGTCGTTACTTCTTTATTTAAGTAGCTCCTCATCTGTCCTCACGAAGCTGAGTTTAAACCCCGTTACAGAACCACCACTTCACAGAAATATCTGGAAGCGCCGGAGATCGAGCCTAGTACTTCTGGATCTGTAGCCAGGAACTCTGACCACTATACCACAAAGGCGGTCTTTCAAATGTTTAACTTTGTGAAACATAGATTATTTGGGGAAAAAATTATTTTTAATAAAAGTAGCTTTATAGGAACTAGTAATGGCAAGAAATAAAATCTAGTTTGTTGTATTTTATTATTTTAGTGAAACTTGTCCAAATGTCCCAACTTATTATAACTAGACCAAATAGAACAGAGTAAGGAGGAGAAATTAAATGTAAATTCAAAAACATTTTCATGGAGAGAAAATGAAAAATCATATCATGGAGAAAGGGACCCCCATAGAACTCAGCCAGTACTCAATCCTCAGCCTAGTATACCAAGATCAAGTAAGCTAGCGTGGAACTTCCTCTTCCCGTGTCCTGAGTTCCAATCACGACATGATCGACCCACAATGCACCGTACAAACCTTCTTTATCGAACTCATTTCTTAAAATAGAAACATTTACTAAAAACTTTTAATATTTGTGAAACGAAACAATATACATTGCTGCATAAATATTCTACCAGAGAGCATAAATTAAATAATATACACTGTTACAGAAAAATCGATAAAAGAGGAACATTTATGTCCACTTAAAAACATATCAATTTCACAATTCAAAGATCTTAAAAAATATACATATTCATATTTTATTATTGGTTTTGTAAAAACATATTTTAAACAAAATATAAAATATTTATAAGAGTACTTCAACTTTACAATTATAAGTTTTTTCTGTTTTTTTTTAGTACCGCACCTTACTAATTGTTCAGGTTGTACACTTATGTATTAAGATAATAGCTTTAAGGATAAGAAAGGTTGTATTTAGAGGAAGTGTACCCTCATTTTCTTGGAAGGAGATTGTAAAACCATGTTGGAAAAAGCCTTCTCAGTTCACCCCACCGAGATTTGAACCTCAATCTCCCAGTCATCGGCAGTCTGGTCTACTGCGAGAGTAGCGACTTATACTATGTGGGCACCAAAACGGGTAATGATAAGTTATTTCGTATCTCAAATGGTTGCGGAGCTATCAAAATCAGAAATTCACACCAATGTAGGCATAAAGTACACCGAAAGTAATTTTCATGGGAAAACAAGAGTAGCCATTTTGTTTGCATAACTAAACAATGCCTACTAGAAACAAAATTGGATCAAAATAGTTACACCGGATTTCTAGGAAATAGATTTCCTCTCTTTTTTTTATTTCAGTAAACTACCCTCAATTTTAGGGTTAAATATCTCACTCCAAAATTGTCTCAGGGTAACCTTATAAAAACCCTAGATACAAAGTTTTAACTCGATCGGTAAAACGGAAGAGGTATAGACAGACGGCATAAAAAAAAATCATTTTCGGTTAGAGGGGATCATGAAATGTCGACATCAACAGTGATAAAATAAATCAATAGTGCATCTTATATTGTAATAAATACCAATGTCGTTGTCGTGTTGTGGAGTGTTTCCAGGCTAATCAGAACTTTTTAAGACTTTACTTGTGTTTTGTTCTCCTCAACTCCAACCCCATTTGACCAATCATTCATATACTCTGCTCGGGTACCCGTCATTTGGCCTAAAGGCATTTGGCCTAAAGTGTAGGCTAAATGCCTTTAGGCCAAATGACTTTAGGCCA
>CABFWB010005501.1:28707-44161 GCA_902151455.1 Timema bartmani | reverse complement strand
CGAGTGACCTTGAATTGGACGCAGAGACAGAATGCAGTGAGCGCGCAGTGCTGCAGTGTGACCAACCTAAGGTGCGGCGCAGAGTAAAATTCCCCAATTTGGCCACGTTTTAGGTTCATATTAGCAAAATCCGGACATTTCTCAGATCCGGACGCCAAACTGGACACGTGTTCCAAATCCGGACTGTCTGGACAAAATCCGGACGTATGTTAACCCTATATATATATATATAAAATACTACCCTGATTTACTCTTGGCCTGTCCGGAAAAGCACTAGGGGATTTTAAGTAGTTTCAATGATAACATACGTTATTTGTAAGTAAAATTAATAAATTAAACACATAAGTTCCTATTAGATTTCACATTAAGGTTTTCTGATTATTCACATACTCTTTGGCACTAGAAACTTTAAATTTTATGGTCACACTTAAAAAAGTATGTCACCTATCCCTATCTTGAGCTAGTTCTTTTCATTACATGTCATTACACCCCATCTCTTTCAGGTCAATTTTAATGTTATCTCTTCATCTACGTCAGGGTCTTCCCAATGGTCTCTTACCATTTGTTTGCGATCAGTTTGTGATACACATTAATTGATATATTACTAAGTGCATGGCAGCACATGGCTAGTCGCGAGTAACCATGGATTGTGATTGTAGATAGCTATGAGCTCTTTTACCAGTTACCACATATAGCCTCATTGCATTACACCACAACTAGTGAAAGATGGCCCTGGATACGAGATAAACCAGGATGGCTCACTGGGAGAGCACTGGTACTCAGTCAGTTTGCTTATGATAATCTTTTTTTGTATGCCAATATAAAAACAAATAATCAACTCATCATTCTTGTATTTTATGTTTTAGGTAAACCAAATACATCTAGAGCTAGCACATCAAATCAGTGGTGATTTCCGTGAAGCTTTTTCAGGTCCAAATGCCAAACATTTCACACCTAATAAACAATTGGCTGAAGCATGTCTTGTGGTTTCCATATTGGATTCAAAAGTAAAGTGAGTCTACATATTGATAGTTACAAAAATAGTCATGAATATAGTAATCATGATAATAATGATAACATCTCTAATGTCAACTTTGCAACTATTGTGCATAGATGGCATTTTTGGGCAAATATTTTAAATAGTACATAATAGGCACTAAAATGAAACTTAAAAATAAAAATTAACAATTAATTTTTGTCATTGTCCTTCTGTGATCTTTTTTTTTCATACGACTAAGGCGGGACCTGTTAAAATGGTTCATAGGTCTTCAGTTATCAGAATATTGCCATCTTTTTCAAGAAAATCAAGACAGTGCATGGTTGGACAAAATAGATCGTCGATATGCTTGGTTAAAGAGACATTTGCTGGAATTTGAAGATAAGTTTGGATTAATGTTCCCGCCAGACTGGGCAGTATCTGAAAGAATTACTGTGGAATTTTGCAATATTACTAGGTATGTTATTATAAATATGTTTGTTGGTATTGTAGTAATTAATATTAATCAACTAGGAGTAGTGATAATAATTGTTACCTATTTACTTAACATTATTATTATTATTATTATTATTATTATTATTATTATTATCATCATCACCGCGTCTTACTACCCGTTTGGGTTATACGCTTGTGTAATGGTAGGGTGATTATTGTGAAATGAAATGGAAGACATACAGTTTAACGTGGGATCCGAACCACGGTGGAGGCATGGCACTTCACACATTCACAAGTTGTGATTAATACACATCTTGTCAGAGCTGAAGGAAGTGTTTGGTAATCAGACAAATCTGTGCCGGAACCGAGGATTGAACCCTTGATCCCCAGCACAGAAGTCTGACACCTTACCCCTAGACCGCCAGGTCACCTTACTTAACTTTCTTTGATCATATTTGCTTGCATTGAAACTGGATAGTTAGTTCATTTAAATCTCTTGTAGGTGTATTCAAGTTATTATAGTTTAATGCCATGCCTATTAAAGTTTAAAACATTTGCTTGAATCTTGAATTTTTAATTTTTCCTATTAAAGCTTAAAACATTTGCTTGAATCTTGAATTTTTAATTTCTCCTATTAAAGCTTAAAACATTTGCTTGAATCTTGAATTTTTAATTTCTCCTATTAAAGCTTAAAACATTTGCTTAAATCTTGAATTTTTAATTTTTATATATTTTAATACAATTCTTAAAAGTAAATCGGTGTGTTTCACAACTCTGCACTACTCGATGTGAAAATGAAAACCTAATTATTTCATTTGTATTTTGGTGTCAATTAGGTGGTGTTAAAGAATTCTAGATTTAAAAGTGTAGTGTTACAAGGATAATGGTTATTCATATAATTAATATTATTACTATCAATGAACAATTTCATAAATAAATATCTGACACATTTGGTCAAGATCTACTACTATTCACATGAATTAATTTAAATATAATCAGTCCAATTGTGCTCTAAGTCCATACTAGCAAGCAGTAATCATAGGCAGCTATTACTTATTAGTCTTGCAATAAACATTTTTGGAGTTGAACTAATCACGCCCTACTAACCACACAAATATATTGCCATTCAAGCCCTTTGACCCATCATAAGTACTATACAACCACATTTTACATCACAAACACACTTTTCGTGCTGCCAAAGCAAATTACATGGCACTACACTTTTCACCAGGCACTTGGCTGGATCACTACACTTGTCACCCTCCCCTCCATCCAATATCAGCCAACCTCTACATTAGTCTATAAAATAGACAAACATGGCACATCTTTTTATTTTTACACATATTTTTCAGTCATTTTTCCAACACACTTCTTAAGATTTTCCACCATGCACTTCACTACTTCAATTCAAACACCACCTTTTATCTCCCATGCCACTTAACGACACTATAACTCCCAAAAAACACCAAATGTAAATAACACAACTAAAATTTTCACCATAACTTTCCAGTACAACCAGTCTTCTGACCCTAAACCACACTTCTGAGACTGTCATATACTGCTTATACATATTAACTTCCCACTCCTGCTGGTCATAAGCTGCCCATCTTCATCCCTCACATCTTAAATAGTCTTACCTGACATTATGTACAATTGGGCACGATAGCTCTATTTTAATAATAATAATAATAATAATAATGATAATAATGATGATAATGATGATAATGATGATAATGATGATAATGATGATGATGATGATATGATGATATGATGATATGATGATATGATGATGATGATAATACTGACGATGATAGTAATAGTAGTTCTTTACCACTCATTGTTGACAATATTATTCAAAACTTAATTAACCTTGACACTAACATGCAATATTAAATCCTCCAAAAGCTATTTTTTCTCTTTAAACATTTCAAAGAATTTAGTACAAATATTAATTTTTTACCAATCTAAAAATTTCCAACATAGCTGAGCATGCAGAAGAAAGTGTCTTTTGGCCAAGGATTTAGATGTAACTATGACACAATTTTTTGGATCTCTGTAATAATGTTTACAGAAACTATGACAAACAGAAAAGTGAGAAGGAAAAATTGATCTTTTCTTTTCAAAGTTCTCACTTTCAGTATGAATAAAGTTTTTGACTACGGCATATTTTCAGGAAAATGAATTGGACAACTATACACATGTTGGTTTGAACATATTTCCCTCATAATTCCATTTTTATTATCATTATCATAATTATCATCATTTACTACTCTTTAGTTATTTGTTATTATTGCTATTTTTTATTCTTATCATTATTATTTACAATTTTTTCGTAACTATTCATCAGTATATATAATTATTTAGCTATCATTGTTTATCTTATTTTCTTGTGTAATTATATGTAGGTATTTGTAAGGTACCTGCGTACATTTCAGTGCTGGCCTGTCATAGGTCTTTACGACTGTTGGCCAGCACTATAACAAAGGATAATAATTATTATTAGTATAATTATACTAACTGGCATTGTGTGTATACTAAAAATAAGTGGTATGGTGCACCACACATACTTTCTCTCACTTTTATCTTAAAACAGATATTAACTAAATACTTGTAAGATTTATGAAATGAAATAATAGATTTATATACAATGCTGTAGAAACATTACACCAAATATCATAAATGAAATAAAATACATTATTTCTTAGTTACTCTAAGGCATTAGGAACTAGAAAAATTGTTACAGAAAAATTAATAAAAGAGAAAGATCTTTGTCTACCAAAAAGCATAAGATTCAAATTCATTAAGGATCTTAATTAAAAAGAATATGTATTTGCTTTTAGCTCAAAAAATATTGATTTTATAAAAATACAGTTCAAATAAAATATTTATATTCTTAATAGTACTACAATTTTACAATGATAAGTTGTTTTGTAGTTCAAATAGTTGCAGAGAAATGATTAAAATTTGAAAACTTCCCTTAAGTAAAGTACCCTCAAAGTCATTTTCATAAGTAAATGAGAATTTTCATCTTGTTTATATTGATAAACAGTGTCTAGATAAAAAATTTAATCAAAATCGTCAGCAAATTTTTAGAGAATCGATTTTTTTTTCTTTTTGCCCTTCAGTAAACTACCATTCATCTTTGGGTTGGATGTTTAATTCCAAAATCCCCTCGGGGGAACCTTATGAAAACCCAGATACCAAGTTTGAGCCAATCGGTAAAATAGTTTTGGCTCTTGCCCGAAGTACAGACAGACGGCATTGCGTAAACCACTTTTTAGTTTCGGGGGTTCTTGAAATTTCAACAGTTATTAAATTCACAAGCTTTAATTTTTTTTAGGATCACAGTACTTTCTCTCCGAGGTGTCGAGAGAAAGTAAAAGGCAAGACAAGGCCATCTCAACTGAGCTTTAAAAAATAAACACACACTTCATTTTGCAGACTCTTTCAAACACACACACACACTTCTTGGATACACACATTTACACCCTGCATGAAAACACTTGCACCCTATGAACACACCATACACACTTGCACCCTGTGAATACACACTTTGCACCCTGTGAATACACACTTGCACCCTGTGAATACACACTTGCACCCTGTGAATACACTCTTGCACCCTGTGAATACATACTTGCACCCTGGGCATACTGCGCCACTCTGCTCATAACAACTGGCACTGAAGTTCCACTTTGTGTGTCCAGTCATGATCTGTGTTGAGCAAATATACTTTACCACTTTTGCTCTAGCAGTGAAAGGTAGAGGTTAATAGAAAAACACCCGTTTGGGTGGCTGCTTGGTCTAACAGATTATTCTTAAAGTAGACTAGACTGTTGATGATGGTAAGATTGAGGTTCGAATCTTGGTTGGGTGTTCTAAGAGTGGCTTTTTCCAAAATGAATTTTCACTCTACCTCCAACCAAATGTGGGTACACTCCCTCTAAATATGATTTTCTTAATCCTTAAAACCATCAGCATAATTTAGTACATAGGTTTATTTCCTGAATCAGTAGTGAGGCATGGTGCGAAAAAACTTTTTTTTTATCATTAAACCAATAAATACACAGTTCACACATTTAATGAATCATGCTTTATCAAAACTAAACCTACCAACACTGGTACATGTCATTAAAATCATTATTACAATTTATTTATTAACTCTGCTCAGACTACTTCTCTTAAAATGTGTTATGGGTAAGGGAGGTATGGGAGTGATAAATGTACTCAAACAGCATTCGGGTGGAATGTTGTGGGAAGTACACCTTCCAACCCATGCATCAACTCGCCCTGATTCACCTTGGGTTGTTAGGGTAAGACTTAGTCTCGCTTTTCCTATTAACTTAAAAAGTTAGTCTCACTTTTCCTATTAACTTAAAAAGTTAGTCGCTTTTCCTATTAACTTAAAAAGTTAGTCTCGCTTTTCCTATTAATTTAAAAAGTTCTGTGTCTCTTCTTTGTGCCTCACTCAGGGTGGACTCCTAAAATAGACTCATTATATTGGTTTGTGTTATATTGGATATGTTTAGGTCCCTTGAACATCCTTGATAAGAAAGCCACCACCTTGTTGTCGTTAATATTAAATCTAAGGAACTGTAACTTGACAATCCAAGTCCAATCTTCCCGATTTGTCTCAAGTGCTTTGCTAGCCAAAACCAGTCATGATCATCATTATACCAATTGAAAGGACAATCCTCAAGATACACCTCGAGTTTATATGGGGGGAAAGACGATTCTAAAGGCTCCCAACTCGATGTGGATGCAATATCAAACTTGTATTACCAATAAATTGCAAATACTCTTCACCATCTTAAGGGGAATGGTGCATCAAAACTTTTTAAAGAAAACCAATTTTTTCTTAACATAACTGATTCTAATTGTGTTTTTATTTCAAAAAGTTTTTTTTATATTCTTTATTGTTTTAACCTTCTCTAATAGACATTTAAACTGATGACAAATAGTATTTATATTTATTTCTAAACTAAAACCTATAAGAATTTGAAATTTTAGTTTGCCTTAATTATGCTTTATCTAAATGTATACATATGATCGCCTGAATACTTTTTAAACTATTAAATATTTACTACCACACATAAAAATTAAATTTGAAATAGCAATTTAGTTTTATTTATTGACTTTTTATCTTACTGTGTCAAGATTTAAAATATATTTGTAGCTTACAAAAGTGGATCCTTAGTACTTGCTACAAGTTCTTACATCTGCCTTAATTTTACAAGACCTACCGATAATAGCCCTGTTTCTTTCTGGGATTTGGCACTCTGTCATGATTCCTTTCATATTAAGCTTAGTTGTTAATAAAATATATATAATGTATAATATTAAAGACTAATCATAACTAACCTAACAAAAGCCAGTTACTAAATTCTGTTAAAGTTTAGTCATGTATAAAGTAATGACCTTTAGAACCATGCAGATTTTATAGGACATTCCCTTTCAACCACCAACATTAATTGAAAGTCACTAAAATACGTCATTTTATAGATATGTTATATTTGATTTATTAATTAAAAGTTATCAAATACTTCCAATAATACTTCCTTATAGACCTTTGTATAAATTCTTTTTACATTATTAACCAAACGGACAAAGTATATGTGTACAAAATTGTAATATTTTAATTTTTGCTGTTGCGGTAACATAAATTTCCCGTTTTCAAATAACGGGTTTCATATGAAAAGTAGACTGTAACAATATTATACAATATTTTTATTTGAAAAGCACCATACCAAATATAGCTCACTCTCACAGAAATATTTGTTTACAGAAAGTGTAAATAATTGCTTAAAGTAAACCCAATGGAAATCTGCAAACAAATTATATCTCCAACAATAATCGCTTACAATTTTAGTATTTTAAATATATTCTCAATTTTTTTAAAAATGTATTCTGTCTTACTTTCCATCCAGACTCCCTGCATATTGACTCCAAAGGGCTAGCACTGATAATGTTAGAATTGAAAGGATATGTCCCTCAATTATGATGGGGGAGAGTGAGAAACCACTGAGGAAAATCACCCACAGAACATTCATATATTATTAATCTATTTGTTAATAGCTTTCAAAACAATTAGTGAAAGACCCATGTAATGTCCCCAGCCGGGATTAAAACCCTCTCCTACCATTATGTTTATTTTTACATTTGGATGCCGTCCGATCTTACAAACCAAACTAGAATTACTGGGCAATCCTTGTCTTTGATTTATTTGTTCCCTTCCTTCTCCTGGCCCTTACTGCCACACTCTGCTCAAAGCAGATAACGAATATTTTCTTAGAATCACTAGCCTAGTTTGTTGAAAGTTGTGCATTCTTTGGGACTCAAGTACCCTTTTCTTAACTCGCAGCTGTATTTGAGCAGACGAGTAGTACAGGTCTTACCTCTGCAAAGCTTCTAACTCATCTGACATCTTGATAGCCACTGCAGATATAATTCATTATTTAAGAAGGGGAAAGGTTTCTTGGAGGGGTTAATTTTATCATATTTATTCATTTGGAAAAGGATTCAGCTCGTGACGAATTTATAATGAGCATGAGTATTCTAAAGTGTTAATGTGTTTTTTATGCATTATCATTAGAAATAATGCCTAGATTGAGAAAAGTTAAACTAGAAATAAAACTCCTATTTAAAAATTACAACATTTTATGATAAAATACAATATGTGTTTATAATTCCTTTTTATGTATTTTTTTTAATGAAGAATGGAGCTTTCCAAGCTAATGGCCAAACGCAAGTCGGATATAGATGTAAAACTACTGCTATTTGTCATCCAACGAACTAGTAATTTTGAAAATCTTCTTTCGCGCCGCTTCACTGGAATAACCCTAGAAGATGTTGATGGGTCAGCTTTAAAATCCAAAATAAATCAGGTGTGGGATTTTTGTTTAGTTTATATTCATCTATTTTTTACACACTACAATTTTGATATTCATTCATTGTATCAAATATGTAATTAAAGGATAAGCCATATCTTGACTGTACTTAATGAAATGAATATGTTTTGAGTAAAAATATTTATCTTCTCTTATTATTTGTTCCACTTACCTTGACATAGGAACTGACTCATGTGAAACAAGGATAGTTTGTATTCTTTCGCTTTCTCAGTCTTGCATGTTACAAATATAGCCTACATCACCACTAGGCTAGTTAGTCCAATCCACTTTGTGTGTGGAAACTACGTAGCTCATCCTCCTCTTCCTCATCATCATCATCAGTAACTATTTCCATCCTGTGGGCAGGACAGTTTAGTAAAAATAAAATTCCTCCATCTTCCTCTATCCTTCAACCATTATTTCTCCATTATTTGCTTCCATTCTCTCACTCACACACTTTCTGTTATGTGCTCCTATATCTTTCTTGTTATCTCTTGTGGTATTTTTTGACATACTTAATCTCCATCATTCTCTTTGGTATCCTTTTCATTTCCATCCTCACTTCGTGACCATACCATCTCAGCCTTTCCGCCTCTATACTATATCGTACATTCCCTTTATCCCCACCCTTCCCTGGACACTTTCATTCCTAATCCCGGTAACTACAAAGCTGCAGCTCTAAAATAAACTTTTGAGTAATGTATTAGTTCTCTTTCTTTACAGCCTTAACTAAAATCTTAATGGGAATTATATGTGGGTGATAGCTGACATAAAGTTCAGAGATGTGCTTGTTTATGAACATGCTTTGTTCTGTAGAGCCTTGCGCTCTGCATTTGAATTTCAGAGTCATTTCATTCAACTTAATTATGTCTGTAAGACATAGCCTAATGTGAGATATTAGGAAACTAATGATTAATCCATAAATTAATCTATAAATCACAAGTAATTCAAATTTATTAATATCCAAGACAGATTAAATCCCCTCAATATATTCAGTAATGCTCACTGTTAAATGAGAGCAAAAAGCTTTGAATGCTGAGAGAACAGCAATTATTTATCTGAAGATTTACGTTACACTAATATATTTTAAATAAGAACAGAGTAAAACCAACTAGACACATTGCTGCACATTTAAGAGTACACATACAAGACCAAGAACAAGTATTTCAATCAAATGCAAAATCTTGTAGAAGTTGATCTAAAACATGAGGACCTCNAAAAAAAAAAAAAAAACTGGTTTTCAAAATTACTTGGAGAAGTAAAATTTTTCAACACATGTGGCAGTAAGAATATTTTTAGTAAAAAAATGTAGATCAAGCAAAATGTGATGGACCAAAAACAAAAGTTCAATTTGTCATATAAAATTATAAATTGCACAAATTAACCCAAATAATATTGAAGGATTTTGTTAATGTTGTAAAAAAAGTAATTTTTGACTAAATTCATTGAAATGTAGGGATAGTTTCATACTCGCTATTAGCCTTTGAAGTTAAGTTTGACTAAGACATTACTCAAATCATAAAAACATATTCATATCAGTGATATGATAACTTCATTGTGGGCATTAGGGGTTGAGGTGGTTTATTATAGTTATTGCTGAAGCTGAACTAATTATGCACCAGATATTATCATATCCATCAACATTAAGTGATCCCCTCATTTAGTTTTAAGATTTCTTTAGAGGAACTATTTTTGAACCTTTTTTGTATCTGTGGGGAGGTTTTGAGGGATAAAGTAAACACCCATGAATGGGTTTGTCCCAAACAGATCACAGGACTGAGTACATAAAGAGTTCCTATGCTTCATGGAAAACCTGGAATTTTAAAATATTTCTTCCAGGCTTGGAAATGTTATGGAATTTTTCATTTTTCCAATCTTTTCCTGGAATTTTCTAGGTTGTCCTGGCGTGCGTGCATGCGTGGGTGCGTGCGTGGGTGCGTGCGTGCGTACGTACGTATGTACGTACATACGCACAACGTTCCCTAACGTGGTAGGCAAGAAACTGTGAATATAGCTCTAAAAAAACTTTGTACTTCATCCATCCTCACTAACTTTCTCCACACTTCCCTATCCTTGCATACTTCCTTAACTTATACAACATCCATACATTGAGTCATACATGCTCTTTTATTCTTAAAACTCTTAATTTTTCTCATTTTCTCACATTCGTCTACAACATTTAGCCACATTTTACATGGCCAACCCCTTCATTTTGATCCATACACTGTACCTTCATATTTGCTTCTTCATTAAATCCACACTCATCCTCTGAACATGCCCAAACCAATATAAGATGCTTCTTTCTCATTGATTTATTGGATTCCCTTTCATACCACACTCCTTTAGCTTCCATTCATTACTGACTGTCCATACAAGTTTATCCACATATATTTATTAGATATCTCACACCATTCGCATTTACCTTGCTCTTGTGTTTAGACTGATAAACCCACGCTTCACATCCATAAAACAATGTTGGTGTGAACACACTTTTATATACTGCCCTCTTTGACTCTTTCGATACTACTTCATTATTTGCAATAGTCCACATACATCCATCTACTCTCAGAGATGCATTCACACATCTGTTGATTTCACCATCTTTCCTTCCACTTTTACAGAACATTTTGCCCAAATACACAAGATCATTCACTTGTTTTAACAGTTTTCAATTTTTCCAAGTTGACAATCATTTCCTGATCTGTCCTTATCAAAAACCAATACCGTAATTTTGGAGACATTTATACAAAGATCCATTCTGTCTGTCACCACACTCAAATGATTGAATGCATTATAAAAGTCACTTTCCTTCTCAGCCATTAATACGGTATCATCTGCCTATAACAGCACTCTTACATTCACATTGTCCAATTATACACCAACCACGTCCTCACAAGCATCCCTCAGACACCTACCCATAAAAACATATAACAACCATGGAGACATAACACAACCTTTAATAACACCCTGTTCAATGTCAAACCATTCGCTCAAAGCTCCATCCATCCTAACGCATATATAAATAAAAGAAACTATGTACTGATGTGTATTTTGCCAAGATTACTTTATACACATGTCCTGAAGGAGTCATATAAAATCCTTGAAATGTCCTATAAAAATGTCATGATTTTGTGTAGGAATCCTGACTTAACTACTATTTTAATATCCTATCTCTATCTTCCTGATCTCATAGTTTTCTTACTTTGGAGTATATTTAATGCAGTATATCACTTATGGCTATGTTGTGTGTACATCTACCTCACCCATTCTGTTAAATATGGGGGCTACATTGTAGTTACATTAAAAAAAAATCTATTCTTTAACATTAGGGAGGATTCTTAGATTATAATGGAAATAAAGGTGAGACCTATAGGCTCCTGTGGTCCTAAAAATGGCAGTCTCCTCAGATGGAATTTAAAGGTGAAGTTAGAGAATGTGGAATCTGAAAAAGTGGAAGAGTAAAACTCGTAATGCTTGGGCAAAATACTTAATAATGAAGGTAGTTTGGTAACCACTCGGAGTATGAGAAATAGACGAGCTCAAGAATCACTAATTAGTTAACACTTTTGGGCACTGATAAAGGTTCAATCGGCTGGCAATGGGACAGGGAAGAATAAATAATAGAAAAATTACCATTGAGGATTCCAAAAGCTTTTTCTCAGAGAGCACATTTGGTTGGAAAGAAGAGTACCCTTTCTGAGAGTAGGAGAAAATGATGAATTTGGTAGTAGTGAAACCACCAAGCCATGGTAGGGGATAGTGGAATTTCAACGATTCAAAAGGTCATATTAAATGGAATGGCTTACCATTATTGAAAATGACATGAAAAAGTGCCTGATGAAGGACCCCAACACACACAATAGTGGATCACTTAAGCATTTTATAATGGAAATATGTGAGTGAGCAAGCTGTAAAATGACTAAAGGCAGGCGGTGAGAGGTACATCAAAAAGTACACAAAACTGAAACAGGGTCTTGCGGGTTTCATTATCCTACCTTCACATGAACATGAGGGCCACATAGTTTAGGGTCTTACTGAACCCTCATAGTATAGGGCTTTAAATAATCGCTTAAAGGGGATCTTCTGTGGGTACCAATTTGAGTAAATCACCCAACCATCTTCTCAAACTCATTTGGGAATGATGTAGATTTTTTCCCACCATTGAAAACATACTATTTTTAACATTCTCAAGTCCTCATCAAGTTATTTCATAGCTGATATCTAATAAGGTCTTAGACAAAAATTTGCCTAACAGGATAGGATAATATAATTGATACTTATCAGCGACATCTGTTGTCTATCGCTTTACCATGATTGGCCATGCATATGTTTTGTGATTTCAATTTTAATAACAAAGCATATGTTTTATTAGGTTTCACAGTCTTTAAACCCATTTGATGACTCTGTTGTTGATGGAAATAATCCATTCAAGGAGGATTTAGAAGAAGAAAGTAATTCCTTATCACCTGCGCCTACAATGCAAATAACTCCATTTCATGGTATTGTCAGCAAGTGCTTTGAGCCATACTTAAACATTTACATTGAAAGCCTTGACAAGTAAGTTATAGAGTTATTATATTACAGTACAACCTGCAACACAGATTTTATTTTGAGTTACTTTTGTATTATATTTCCTTATCTTTATCTTCAAATAAGAAGCTGTTATTTAAATTATTGATAAGAAGATCTCTACAAATATATTAACTTGAGTCTCATTCACCAAATTATTCTTTCCAAACAATCACCAATAATTACACTTTATATACTGGCCAAATATATTTGAACATACTTAGTAATTGTATTTTTCTTGCTTTGTTTGAATAAAATAAATGAAACTGGAGTATTTTAATGACTATCCGCATGATTATATATCTTTCATATATAATTCATAATTAGTGTTTTCTAAATAAGGGATGTACATTATTTAACTATATTATAAAATACACTATCTAACTCCTGGTGTTTTAACAATGTGTCACACACGAACGTAGCAGACTGCCAAAGAGTTAAATAATTTATAAATTTATATATATATATATGTTATTACTTATTAGTTATATTTACTTTTAGATGACTCAAGTCATGATCTGTTATTTTCTTAGGAATCTAAATGATCTTATAGAAAGATTTGTTCAAGACTCTAAACAGCAGCATTCCCCAAGCAACTCCAACATAGCCCAGCCTGAGGGAAGTAATGTTATATTATCATCATGTGCAGATTTATTTGTTTTTTACAAGAAATGCATGGTTCAATGCACTCAGCTGAGCACTGGACAGCCCATGCTTGGATTAACTACCACATTCCAAAAATATCTTCGAGAATATGCTATAAAGCTACTCCAAAATAATTTACCAAAGTAAGTGTTTTAATATGTGATTTAATAATTTTAGAAAAATTGAGTTTGACAACGTTGTTTAACTTAGTTTAAAAAAATTTATTTTCTGATCATTCCAAAAAATATGGTCTGCTTGTTTCTGTATTGAAAATATAAAGTTAAATAATTCAATTTGTTTACTGTAGGGATATAATTAGAATTCAATACTAACCTTTGTGTGTATATATATGTATATATATATATATATTTATTTTTAAACCTACACTGTTATATTTCATATACCTTGAACCTTTTAAAAAATTTAAAATATGATGCCTGATTTGTCAATATTGACAAAAATTCAGTTTATACATAGTTTCAGCTTTTTATACAACACAAACTTTCAGGAGAGACATGCAGAAAGTTTTCAACTGGTTGGTCGATTATTATGATAGTTTGCTTACTTATAAATAAATACTAAAGAATATAGATCTTATCATTTAAATAATGATTTTGGTTGTAGCTTCTATTTGTTTGATCATATGACACTTGTAAATGTATTTCACTGCTAATTCATATAATGGCAAATTTTAGGTTATACCAAATTACATTTTTTGCTTGGTTACAAAAAATACTCATTGTGTGTTATTAATCTACATACCATGTTTTCAAAGCAGTAGCTTATATTAAAAGTTTGTACCACTAAATCTCCCCATATACTTTTGATTTCTTCCTTTCTTACATCAGGGTTTGAAAAATATATTTCTATTCCTAAAATTCAACCTGTGCTAGTTGGGGGTTCTGTTTACTATTGAGCTTTTGTTGTTGATCTTTTCTATAATTTTAATTTGTAATTGCACACTATATTCTTCATCACTCTATATAATAAATTCCATAATATGAACTTATATACATAACATATATTGTATTAAATTAATTTGCTTTTAGGCAAAGTTATCTTAAAATTAATAGTATGATAAAAATATAACTTTTCCCATTAGTGATTTATGTTTAATATAATCATATAACCTGGGTTTATCACTTTCTTTTACAATTTTACTAGAGTAAATGTAAAGTTATTCTGATTTTTTTCTAGAATCCTGTTTAATATCACTATAATAAATAATAGGTCTTTAACATACTACAAAACTGTATTTTCTAGGCATATAAAGCTATTTATTTAACTACAAAACGACTCATCACATGACCTACAAATAACTGAATTTATTGGGGTGTTTTGTTTCTCAAGCATTGAAATGTAGGCCTCTCTAATCATAATATTCTTTGTGCATAATTTTTTAACAGTTTGTATATATCTTTTTACCAGTCTAGAATATTGTGAGAGAGATATTTAAAAAATAATTAGGTAATAAATAGTACAATTACTATAGCGAATTAATTTTATATAACTGGGGAAACTCATTCCATGGGCTAGTATTAAAAAGGACTAGTATAGTTACTTCTACCAACCAGGTGTACTTAATATGTGTGTATGAAATTGTCTATTAACACAAGACTCTAGGGACTTAGTGTGCTGGCAGATGTCACAATTTCACACATCATACACAAATATTCATATTCCTTTCACCAATAGCTCATTGACTATCCGAGTATTTTGATATTGCATTGGTCAGTTAAATGACAATTTTACAGTTGTTTGGGGAGGTAGAGAGAGATCTTTTTTTTTTATCACTGTGTTTTACTATGTGTTCAGGTTATACACATATCAAGATTACTCTAATGGGTAGGAATGAGGAAGTTTAGAGGCAATATACCTGCATTTGCGTGGAAGGAGATAGAGAAACTATTTGGGGGGGGGG
>CABFWB010005501.1:8808-28635 GCA_902151455.1 Timema bartmani | reverse complement strand
GGGGGGGGGGCACCTTGAGTAGACCCGACCTGGTTTTGAACCTCGCCGTCATCAACAGGCCAATCTAATTCAAGAGTGACGTCTTAGATGGTTTCGTCACTAAAGCAGGTATGAAGAGAGTTGATTGTCGAATGGGTATGATTCTCTAGGCTGACCTGAGAGCAAGTCAGCAGTAACAAAGTGTTAATGATGGCTATAATATAGCTTTATTCTTTATTTAAAAATAAAACCTAAAGTTATGTGTATGATATCAATCTGTGTATTTTTTTTATGTATGTGATATACATTAAAACTTTATATGAAATCCTACTGAACCAATCCATAACTAACAAATAATAATAGTTTTTAAAGTCAATCAAATCAATAACTCTCAATACTTTCCATGGTATACTCCTGTTATCCTGAAAGGTAGTTAACCTACTTTGCACAGTTCAACTACTAACCCACTATCATTTTGTACCTTCTACTGGTGGACCCATCTGATGGCTTTCAGCAGTGTTCTCATCTAAGCCAAATCCAACTCGTTTTATTATTTGTTTGGCACTTCCTAAACTTCCATCATTTGGGTTTCTTGGAGTGAATGTCTGTTCATCATCTGGAGCCCTAATCCGGGTTCATACGGTCCTTGAAAGACCTGGAATTTATTGTATCTCTGTTCAAGTCCTGGAATTTCCAGGTTTTAATATTTATTTTTGAAATGGTTGTGAAGAATGGCTGTAAAGAACGTGATTTAAGAAGCACTGGGGCGGTAAATATCTAGCTCATCCTTTTTGATCAAGCGTTGGCTGTTGTCTCCTGTTTACTTTACTCTCCACTGCTCTTCCCGCTTCTTTTGTTTTATTTGTTATCGCGTCATCAGCTCAGAGATAGTCGCACCCATGGGATTGGATCTCTATAGGGGTAAGGGGAAACTTTGTTAGTTTCTCTGACAAATGCATTAGTGCTACTTTCGATGAAATACTATGTTTTCTTTGATTTCCTATATTTAAAAATCTCAATTCATGCGCATTCGCCATTTTTTTATAAGTTTCTTTAAAACTATCATTTGTAATCATTATTTTAATATATTTGACTACCTATCAATTTTAAGTACTTATAGTTAACAGTTTTGCACTAAAATGCCCACCGATAGTAGTTCATCTTCCATCCACCTTAGCACTCAAATTCCTGTTCTAGCCATACTACAATATATACTTGAATCTAGAATGAGTGCACTAACCAATAAACCACGGAGAGTGAAGTAAGTGACAACAAAGTTAAATTACTACTTTTATAGTCCTATATGTTCATTAAATTTAGTGAAAAGTTATTGTTTTCTATCTATTTAAAATTTGATACGGCTTATACATTTTTTTATATTGACTTGTTTAGCTCTAGGCAGTATGAGAAATAACAGTTTTAGTCCTTAAAAAGTCCTTAAATTTATGTTTCATATTTACGAGATATGTTACTGGCCTGGCAATCTTAACCATGCCACTATGTAGCTTTGTTAGCTCTTCTACTCTGACACTGTTTGTTATAACTCTTTCACTCAGACTGAACCTATGTTGGCTTCCCCGATGTTTGTCTAATGGCTTCTTAACGTTTTCAATTTTATCTTGCATATTCTCTAACAGATGAGGTATTAACCATAATAATCTTGTACTACCAAGAAGGAGTTAAGGCGTTCCTCCTGTAGTTGTGTGTGGAGTATTTTGGTACACAAACAAGAATGCATCCAACTTGTGTTTCATTGTCCCCTGACTACTTTTTAAATTGTCTTCCAATAGCTGTTTGAAACGAGCCATTTTTGAAGTTTCAACTGCTCGCTCAGTCAATCCATTCAAAGCAGATTGATATGGGGGTGAGTACACACATTAAATTCCATTTTGAGTGAGAGACTTGAACTCCAAATTTACAAATTGTGGATTTCCATTTACCACTGTTGCTGGAAACCTGTAAGCTGCAAAAAATGCTCTCAACTTTTCATTTTACCTACTTCAATGTCCGCGTGGTTTAAGGCATCACTCTTATGTTAGACTAGATTGCTGATTACAGGTAGATCAGTATATGAATCCTAGTGGGGTGGTTTTTCTAAAAGAGTTTTCCACTCTCCCTCCATGCAAATGCAAATACACTTCCTCTAAATTCAAACATCCTAACCCCTAACCCATTAGCATAATTTGTTCGCATAAAATGTGATACTAAGAATGTTTTTTTCAATTGTTTTACATGAGTCAGTTGAAGTCATTATGAACACTTTAATCCATTTTTAGTGGCTGTCCACAATAATCAAAGAATTGAAATTATTCTTTTGCGCAAAATTAATATGAGTATTATATACCACTTCAAACTTTGCCATGACCAAGGATGTAATGGTGCTAGGTCTTCTGGGTAAGCTGACACAGGACAGCTTCTGACCATGTTTTCAATATGATCAACCATTCCTCACCACCATACATAACCTTTTGCCAATGCCTTGGTTTTGGCCTTTTCTTTGTGAGCTTCATGCAGTAGGTTAAATATTTCTTCTTGTGAATATGTCGGTATTACCACTTTATTACTCCACAGAGATAATCATGTTTCACTGATAAATGTTGAGGATCATTCATCATTGATGGGGTTTGGCCATCTGTGACTGATTAGGTACACTACCTTGGACAGGACAAGATCCTTTCTTGTTGCCAGTACGATATCTGTATCTGTAAGAGGCATTTCATCTACTTGCGAAAAGAAAAATACTTGTCTTCTTTTACATGCTCTTTAATTGGTTACAGTGATAATATGTCAGCATTGGATATATCTTTAGATTTCTGTATTCAATTTTGTATTGATAAGCCCTAAGAATGAAGGCCCACCATTGGAATCTTGTTGGTTGCAGATAATGTTGGGAATCCTTTTCGTTCACCAAATAATATTATAAGTGATTTGCTATCTGTGTGGAGAATAACTCTCCTTCCATATACATACTTGTGGAATTACTCTGCTTTAAAGATTGCCATTGCTTCTTTTTCTATGTGAGTGTAGTTCTGCTCTGTTTCTATTAGATTTCTGAATTTAAAAGCAATTTGTTTCTCACTGCTTTCCTGAATTTTTGTGTGAAATCACTTCACCAAAATCATCACATTTCACGATTATATCTAAGTTAAGATTGTAGGACATTAGCACTTGGCCTTTCAATAAGAGGTCTTTACTTTTGTTAAAGGCCTTCTCACAATCTCTTGTCCAAGTTTATGAAGTGGATGTAACACTGTTGAAAAACTATTCATAAATGAGCCATAGAAATTTAATAATCATAGGTAGGACCTCAATTGTGTAATGTTTGGCAGTCGGGTGGCATCCTTGATGACCTTAGATTTTTCACCGTTTGGATGAATGCCCTCACCATCAATTTGATGTTTAGTTAAAAATCTCACATTTATTCTCATATACTTTAATCCCATATTGATCCAATCTGTTCAAAACATCTTTAGTTTTAACTATAATTTTTTCCCTAGGGCTACCAACAATAAGTATGTAATCCAAATAATAATATACCTCCTTATCCATAGAGTATAATATATTTTTCATTGCTGGTTGAAATAATGCTCCCGCCATTACAAATGTCATGCTGCTCTTGGTCGTTACAATCCCTTAATTATATTCAATGTCAACACATGTTGGAAACTTTCTGCTTCTCTCATTGGTTGATATTTGTCTGACAAAATTTTGTAAAATATTTTCCCCCTGAAAAGCTCGCAAAATTATCTTCTTGGAATGGTAATAGGTAATGATCAGTACGAAACTCTATATTTAATCCTGATAATTTGTAGTCCCCACATAGGCGTACCTTGGTTCCTGGCTTATGCACAATGACTATAGATGATGCCTATTTGGACTTTACTTCCACAAAAATTCTTTCTTCTTCTAATCAAGTCAATTCTTTGCTCAATCTTTCTCGCAAAGCACAAGAGCCTTGCAAAACATAGGAATATGCTCTTTCACAACAATATAAACCAATTCCAATATAGATAAATGGACCGTATCCAATAATTTCCCATGAGCATTGGCAGCTTTTTTCCTTGGTCTTTTAAAACGACCATTGGTAAACAAAACCCTTGTCCCTTGTATTTTACTTTTGCAGTGAATTTCACTATTACATCTAACTTCTGTCCAGATTACGTTTGTAATTTTAAATCACATTTGTATAGTGATACTTTAGGGAATTTCTCTTTGTATTCAACGTCTGAACACACTTTTATACAACCGCTCCTGTATCTAAAATAATTGAAACCAGGGCCTCTACAATTTTTACTTCTGCAGTACATCCCTTTTATCCTGCCTGAGCAAATGCTAGACTATACAGGTCTATAGAATTGCTTGGTTTTTTCCTCACACAACTTGTGTTGCCTTTATGTACCATATAGTTTGAATTAACTCTCTATGAGGATTCACCTAAATTACTGGTCTCAGGTTTCTTCTTCTATTCGGTGTACCATTGTATTTTGTTTGAATGATGTTGATGACTTAGCCTTACAAGCCTTAGCTAGATGTCTCGCTTGACAACATTTCTTGCATTTGTATGTAATATAAGGACAATTTGGTTCTAAACGATCTTCTAAACATCATAAATACAAGATCTCTTTTTCAATGAACATTTGTTTGGCGTTCCACTTGACAATAATTTTACTTTGTATCATTTTTACCTAATGAATTTCAGAAGTAGGGCTAGGATTCATTTGTTAAGCATTGATTGTAGCATCTGCCATTAATATGACTATTTTCTTAGCCTTTGAAAAAGTTAGATTTTCCTCTACTAACAGTTTTATCTGTATTTATATAGCTAACAACCCGCATATAAGCTTATGTCTGAGCTTAATCTAATGAGCTTCCATACTCACAAGCAGCTGCTAATTTCTTCATTTCTATAGCATATTCTGCAACGGATTCATTAGTTGTCTGAAAATGCCTATTGATTTTTTTCTTAGCACCGCATATAACTAACCATTCTGGTTAGATGCCTATATACCAATTACAGATATGTGTAAGGACTATGAAGCTTTAGTTTAAATGAAGTATACTCACATTTGCATGGAGAAAGAGTGGAAAATTATTTAGGAAAAACTAGCTTTGCTACACCCAATCAGGATCAAACCTCGATCTTCCAGTCTTCGGCAGTTTAGTCAATTGCGAGAGTTGCACCTTAGACCATGCGGCCAGTGAAGCGGGTACCATTGAAATTAAATCTTTCAGTATAAACATTACACTTTGGGGAAAAGTGTTGTTGTAAAATCTCTACAACAAGTGAAAATTCTTTTTCGCTGGGATTTTCAGGGAACAAAAGCTTCTTCAATGTAGATTACACTCGTGAATCTAGTGAAGTTAAAAAGGAAGCCATCCTGTCTTTGAAGAACAGCAGTTTAAAAACCTTGCCAGCTTTTTGAATGTAGGCTGTGGCATCAGAATAAAAAAAAAAGTTCTGATGTTTAATTCCATCTGGCCATGGTACATTCAGTGCAGAGGTAAACACTTGAGGAGCTACAGATGAACTGTTAGTTTTACCTAATCATTCATGTGCAAGCAAATACATTTTAGAGAGTTGATCATACATAGTCCATTGTGCCAATCACAACATTGGCAACTAACTAGCCACAGGGATCTGTACTTTCATCAACCGACATCCGTATTTTCTTCCCACTCACCGCTTCCCTAATTCTATTAATTGTATCACTCTTACAAACATCCACATAGTATTTATGCAACGTGCTCTCACTTAGAACTTGTTCTATATTGTACTTGTGCAAGAAATTCTTAAAAGTCATATTTTCTATCTTCCATAAAGAAATACCGGTGTCAATAAATGCTTTGCAGAGATAATAGGGAAAACTGTGTTTGGTGTTTGGAGATTGCATACGAAAAGATCAGAGTTGCTTTTGGCTCACCTGTCATTCATCCCAGAGCAAATTTATGTTTAGAAAATCGTACATGCTGAGAAACATGACACTTTTTCGCGAAGTTCACTGATGTTTCACACACTTTGCACAACAAGATTGATCCATCAGTCAATAATACATCAGTGAATTCTTCCACGAGTTTATTCATTTTGGTTTCCTGTTTTTTGGCATGGTGAAACAACTGAACACTGTCGAACCAATTTCACAAAATATTAGACAATAATATTAACTCTTGAAAGAACTAAATGTTCTAATCACTATTCTTGCTCCTACTCAACCATGGCAACCATCACACTCTCACATTTCCCATACCATGGTTTTCTCCAAATGTTTATACACTCTAGCTTTACTAATATTTATTAATAATATATTTCACAACTGAAGACACAATATTAGCCCATTATTCTGGATTGCAGGCTGACTGGTTGTTGTGTAAAATACTCTCCAGTTTTTTTTTTTGTCAAGACCGGTTCTTAGCCTATGTGAGCAATGCGTCCGCAGGGGGCCCCAAAGCTAACAAAAATATGAAAGCAGTAAAATGAAATTAGTTACAACAGTACCAGCTGCTCGATTAGTGTTTGTTAGGTTTTCCCCCTCCTTTCCCCAGGCTACGTCACTTGTCTCCCCTCCCTTCCTGAGGTCTCACCGCTCGTTTCCCCTCCCTTCCTGAGGCCCCACCACTTATATCCCCATCCTCCTGAGGCTACGTGATTCATCTCTCCTGAGGCCATGATATTAATTTCTCCTTCATTTCCTGAGACCACGTTGCTCATCTCCCCTCCTGAGGTCATGTTGCTTGTCTCTTTTCCCCTCCTGAGGCCATTTCGCTCGTCTTTCCTTCCCTCCTGAGGCCACATCACGCATCTCCCCTACCCTCCTGAGGCCATGTCACTCATCTACCCTCCCCTCCCCTCCTGAGGCAACATCACACATCTCCCTTTCCCTTATTTGTTGAGTGTAGCGTTGTAAACATGAATGTCTATTAAAATCAGACCCGCGTGTTACTTGTGTTTACCTTTATTTGTGCGTGTTAATAGATTATTAGTTTTGTTATTAGGTATTAGTTTTGTAAATCCATAAGACAAAACATTTATTGTGCTACAAATTTTGAATATTAAGAAAAATCACTGATTAATCAGCATCATAATCACCGATTATGATTCACTGCAGACACACAAATAACTGCTCTATTATGATTCATTGGTACGTGAATTGGTCCACCTATAGAGAATTTCAAGGACTTAACAAGGATATAACAAAAAAGCTTTGTATAATGTTTTATTTTCTTCATATCAGTGACAATCAGTTCATGGTGCTACATAATAAAAGGTATTTTTCTTTAGAACAATATAGTGTGGTTATATTGAAAATGAGAAATTTTCCTCTAATTATCTGCTTTATCCAAGCTTACATTATCACAGTGACCCGCTTCGGTGGCCGTGTGGTCTAACACGCTAATCTCGTGTTGGACTAGACTGCTGAAGACAGGGAGATTGGGGTTAGATCTCGGTCAAGTGCACTGAGGGTTGTTTTACCTAAATGGTTTTCCACTCTACCTCCACACAAATACACGTCCTTTATGTTAAGCGTTCCTAATCCCTAATCTTTTATTGTAATTAGTACATAGGCGTATAACCCAAACAGGTAGCAAGACGCGGTGCTAAATAAAAATTATGGCAGTGCCGTCTTATAGGGGGGAACAACCCTTTTGAAATACTGGCTAAGCTCAGGATCAAAATATATTTTAAATAGCTATTAGTCCAAAACACTTATAGCTTATACTTTTTTAAATTTTCTTAAATTGTGGTTTTTCAAACTATCTAGCCTATATAAAAAAAAGTGTGGAAGTTTGTATGAGCCGATTAATGTTTTTACCATGTTCTAGTATGCTGTAATATGTTAATTTAATGAGGACCATTTTATAACCTTTAAATTTTGTTAAATACTGCATTGTCCTTTACATTATATAGTTGACATCCTGTTAAATACCATACAACCATTCTTCTAATTAATTTATTTACTAATTTATCAAATGATTTCTTATAACATTGTAATAAAAATGTTAAAACTACATTATATTTGATATAAAAACTATAATAAATGCATAATGAATTATCTAGGAGTAGTTTATTCAATCTCAAAAACATATGTTAATCAATAGTCTCTTTTTAAATAATTAGTTCAAGCTCACGTGTTTGTTTTATTTTCAAAATCACATAATACATAGCTACCCTAATATTTTTTTTGTTTAGTTTGATTCATATTACCTAACATATAATGCATTGGACGGCTCTAATATTTTATAAAAAAAAATCTACAGGGCCCACACTCTACAGTTCACATGGGGCCCCAAATTGCCTAGGACAGACCTTGTTTTTGGTCGACTTTTTTGTATATGTTTTTACCCTATTTTTCTTAGATTTAAATGTTTACCATGAATAAAACTTAACATGAAATCAAAAAACTCATCATCATCATCATCATCATCATAATCAACAACAACTGTTTTTATCCTGCGACCAGATCAACATGAAATCAAACAATTCATCATCATCATCATCAACTGTTTTCAGCCTGCGACCAGATCAGTTTAGTAAAATGCCTCCCATCTTCCTATATCCTTCCACCATTATTCCTTCTTTAATTGCTCCCATCTCTATCTTGGTCTCCCTTGCAGTCTTTTTCTTACATACTTCATCTCCATCATTTTATTTGGTATTCTTTCCTTTTCCATCCTCAAAACATGAACATACCATCTCATCCTTGCTTCCTCTAATATCTTATTTACTCCCTGTACTCCTATTATTGCCCAGACAACTTCACTCCTAATCCTGTTGCTCCTCACCATTTCCATTCCCATGGACTCCACTTTCCTAGTGTCTCTAATATTCACTATCCAGGTTTCTGCTGCATATAGGACTATGGGTACAAAGTACGCATTATACAACACTTCCTTACACTTTAAGGGCACTTCTCTTCTCCATAGCAGGTCTCTTACACACCTGTATAACAATTCCCCTTCTGCCCTCTCAACTCCCACCCTTTCCCTCAATCACACTTCATAGATATTTACTTTCTTGCTACCGTACAGGTAAAGAAAGTATTGTGATTGTCAAAAAAATCAAATTCTAGGTTTTGATGAATTTCACCGTTTCATGACCTCCTGAATCCGAAAAAGTGGTTTTTGAATTACGGTCTGTCTCTCTGTCCCTCGTAGTAGAGCCTAAACTATTTTCCCGATCGGACTAGAACTTGGTATCTAGAGTTTTCATAGGGTTGCCCCAAGGAATTTTTGGAATTGGATATCTAACCCTAAAAATAAGGGTAGTTTACTGAAAGGCGAAAAGAGAAAAAATCGATTTTATCAAAATCGGCTCTAACGATTTTGATTTAATTTAATTTCTAAGCATTGATCAATATTACAAACGAAATGGCTACTCTCAATTTTTCATCAAAATGAATTTAAGAGGACTATTTAAGATTAGGTGAACTTATAATCAGATTTTTTTATGAGAAGGGGGCGGTATCTTTGGTTTGTACCATAGAACTCAAACATAGTCAAGGCTTATCGGCCAGTCGTTAGGAGTCAGAGCATACATAACACTTCCTAATCAGCTCTCATTATTCCTTTCACCAAGTAGCGAGGCAGTTCATCTCATATTTCAAAGCTAGGCATACATTATGTCGGCTAGGTAGAAAAAACTTGGTTTTGACGGTGTGGGAAACTCTTGTTACAAAGGAGAGATGGCTTACAGTCACTTGGTATATCCTGCCAAAGGAGAGACGGCTTACATTCACTAGGTATATCCTGGGAAAGGAGAGACGGCTTACAGTCACTAGGTATATCCTGGTAGAGGAGAGATGGCTTACTGTCACTAGGTATATCCTGCCAAAGGAGAGATGGCTTACTGTCACTAGGTATATCCTGGCAGAGGAGTGATTGCTTACAGTCACTAGGTATATCCTGACAAAGGAGAGATGGCTTACAGTCACTAGGTATATCCTGACAAAGGAGAGATGGCTTACAGTCACTAGGTATATCCTGACAAAGGAGAGATGGCTTACAGTCACTAGGTATATCCTGACAAAGGAGAGATGGCTTACAGCCACTAGGTATATCCTGACAAAGGAGAGATGGCTTATAGTCACTAGGTATATCCTGGGAAAGGAGAGACTGCTTAGTCACCAGGTATATCTTGGCAGAGGAGTGATGGCCTACAGTCATTAGGTATATACTGGCAGAGGAGTGATGGACTACAGTCATTAGGTATATACTGGCAGAGGAGTGATGGCCTACAGTCATTAGGTATATACTGGCAGAGGAGTGATGGCCTACAGTCATTAGGTATATAATGGCAGAGGAGTGTATGGCTTACTGTCACTAGGTATATACTGGCAGAGGAGTGATGGCTTACTGTCACTAGGTATATACTGGCAGAGGAGTGATAGCTTACAGTTGCTAGTTATATCTTAGAACAGGAGAGATGGCTTACGGTAGCTAGATATTCCATGACCGAGGAGTGATGGCTTACATTTGTTTGGCATACCCTGGTAGAGAAGAGGTGCCTTACTGTTAGTAAAAATTAAACATTTCTTTAAAAAAGGCAGTTTATAGTTAAAATATTATTTTATTTTAGAGCCATTATACGCTTACACTAATGTCAGATATATCAAAATAAAACAATTGAATATATGAGCATGGCGGTCATTATGTAAACTGTATTACAATTTACATGTATATTTAAAAATAAAAACACATTTGATTAATAATAGCATGTGTTTTAGCCTCTTTTTTTATTAAAAAAATATAAATGTTTTAACTTGACACATTAAATATGTTGTAAATCAAATTACACTAAATATTTTTTGTGAAACATGTAGTTTAATGTTGAAAAAGAGAATACCAAAGAGAATGATGGCAATTAAGTTTGTAGGAAAAAGACCGCAAGGGAGGCAAAGAAAAAGATGGGAGGACTAGATAACAGAAAGTGTGCAAGTGAGAGGAGAAGACTGGAAGCAAATAAGAGTAAGAATGGTGGAAGGATAGAGGAAGATGGATGAATTTTAATAAACTGACCCGGCAACAGGCTTGAAACAGATGATGATGATGATGATGATGATGATGATGATGATGATGATGATGATGATGATGATGATGATGATGATGATGATGATGATGATTTGGTCCGATAAGTTAAAACATAATAATATGGACTGTAAATATTTACATAGCTTTTATTCTGGCTAATTACATCATGGGAATATAGCTTATAAAATATAAAACAAGAATGAAGGTCTTAAAAGAATGGATATTATGTAAAAATATGGCAATGGATTAATTGTTCTCAAATATATTAGTTTTCACATAATAAATCATCTGAGAAATGGATCCGTATTCACGCACATCTTCTCACTGATGTCATTTTTTAGTAGTCAAAATTTGTATTGAGAATTGACAATTTATGGTAGCAAGCTCTCCTTGTAAAATCTAAGAAATGAAAACTAACTATTCAATTAAATGAAATGTTTCTAACTTAAAATCTTATATACAGCCCATTTAATATCCAGTAGATCCAGTAGATCCTACTAATGACATCTAGGACTCTGGTTTTAATTTAGTCTAGTTCTCCATATTTATCTGGTAAAATGATTTTTTTTTATAATTGACTTTTTTTCTCGTTGCTGAAATAAAAATAAAAATCATACAATCCAAGAGAGACTCTTGAATCTGTTGTATCATTTTTTTCTTCAATGTATTCCTATTAATTGCTGATAAATTAATTCAATAAGACACACATGTTTCGGTATATCCTCCGAGTACTATGGTGGCCTCTTATGGTTCCAGTTTGATGCAAAAATTCTATTTTTACTTTCTCGCTATATTACAGGTAGAGAAAGTATTTTGATCATCAAAAAATTCGAACTCGAGAGTTTGATGAATGTTGACGTTTCATGATCTCCCCAATTCTAAAAAAGTGATTTTTGAATTTCCATCTGTCTGTCTGTCTCTCTGTCTGTGTCTCTGCACCTGGGACTAGAGCCTAATCTATTTTACCGATCAGGCTAAAACTTTGGATCTAGGGTTTTCATAGGGTTGACCCGAGGGGTTTTTGAAATTGGATATCTAACTCTAAAATTAAGGGTAGTTTACTAAAGGGCAACAAGAGAAAAATTCTATTTTCTCAAAATTGGCTCTAACGATTTTGATTAAATTTTATTTCTAAACATTTATAAATATTCCAAACAAAATGGCTACTTTCAATATTTCGGCAAAATGACTTTAAGGGTTCTGGTTTGATGCGTAAATTCTTATATTTTTATCATATTCCAAAGCTTAGAAATATGAAATTACTTATTATTGCAAATATGTAGGGCTATTTATAATGCAAATCTTTTATTTGAAACATTTTTTTATAAAACCAATAACTTTCAAGCTATGCATATATATAAACTTTTTGAACACTAAAGGTAAAGTATTGCGACCTTAAAATAAATCTTACCTGAAATGTTGATGGATGTCGACGTCTCATGACCTCCCGAACCCTAAAAAGTTGTTTTTGCAAGGCTGTCTGTCTGTGTGTCTGTTTAACCCTAAAATTAAGAGTAGATTAATATAAAGTGAAAAAAGAAAAAATCGATCTAAATATACTAGTGATGACTAATTCTTTAAAAGAAAATTATAAAATTTAAATCCGGGATTCAAAAAACGTTTAGTGTAACTATAATGCAATTTTTGCTCGGGTTTGCTAGTGTATATTATTTAGTTTCACATATATCACTAATTTTGATTCAATATCTCCATTTTAAACCATGGAGTGAGAAAGTCCGTGCCGAGTTCCATTCCCTTTATTTTATCTTATCTCTCTAATCCTTTGAGATGGAAATTACTTTTCATTGAAAATATGTAGTTCTATTTATATTAAAAATCTTTTATTTGAAACATATTTTTATAAAACCAGTAATTTCGAGGCTATATGCAAATAAATTTATTTTTTAACTTTTTGAACACTTAAGTTTCAATATTGTGACCGTCAAAAAAAATCTAATCCAAGGTGTTGATGGATGTTGACTTTTCTTGACCCTCTGAATGCTAAAAAGTGGTTTTTGCAGTGCTCTCTTCTCAGTATGTCTGTCTAACCCTCAAATTAAAAGTAGTTTAATAAAGGTCGAAAAGATAAAAAAATCGATTTTCTCAAAATTGGCTATCACGATTTTGATTAAAATTCATACGAAGGCGTTGATTAAGATTTTAAACAAAATGTCTATTTTCATTTCCCATGAAAATGACTTTTAGGATATACTTTACTGATTGTGTTATTAACTTTTGGATTTGATTGCTCTATCTCACTGTAATCACCTACAATGTTCTGATAATATTGAGACCTTGGAGGGTATTTCTCACTGTCTGAATTGCTATGTATTCCCTCTATTTTCTCATATATAATTTATAAATTTTAGTATTTGAATTTAATTTAACTTCATATATTAAGTTACTTGATTGGATTACCCCACACGCAAATTACTAAATAGAATTTACACTTGTATATGATATTAGTATGTTAAAAATTCAATGAATGTTTTAATCAATTAGTCGAATTTGGTTCTTAGTTGATTTTTATTTCTTAGTTTATGCTTGGCACCTGTAGATTGTTGACAGTTTCTTACAGTAAATTGACCTGCCTCCTGCAAGTTGAGCTGCCTGGCTTCTGCAGTCCCAGGTTCTGATCTCACCGGTACAAAACCGCATTGTCGACTGGTTAACCTCGGGTGGGCTGTCTTGGATTCTCCTTCACATCACAGCACAGCTGTCCTCTCTTGTAGATTTTTACGGAGTCTTGAACTCTGTCATTCAGCTGGTGTAGCACCTCTTCTTCCCCAGACTTGGAATCATCAAGGCCCATTTATTTTGAGTTGGAGACTGCTATTTTTTAAAATCCCTCATTGTCGGATCACATTGGTACGCTACACTCAATTGGAGTCGACACATTGAAATACGATCTTCTCGTCATTGCTGTTTCCCTTGTAGTGTTATATTCTTTTTTTTTTAATTAATGATAATGATGTCAGTTTCTACTTTATTTCAGTTCAGGTTTAATTTTAAAATGTAAATGCAGTCAGATTGTTAGATTTTACTTTATTTTGGATGTAAGAACAATTGACTCAGAAATGATTTAAAATGTTTATAAACATGACAGCTTGAAATTAGAGATAAGTGCATAGCGGATCCTATGTATAGCAAGGTTGGAGGTCGAGTTTGAAATTAGAGCTTAACATGTCACACACCGTTCCTACAGCAAGGTTGTGGAACGAGTGAAGAAAGGATCTCTTTTTCCTAGCATATAGTTTGAATGAATTCCTTCAGGAAATTGCCAAATTTGTTAGATTTCATCATGCTTCCATCAGCTTCCAAAAACTAAAGAAAAGAGTGTGTGTTTTAAAAAAAGCTAAAGATTTTTAGGAGTGGGAACCAGTGAACAAAGGAGAAAATTGCTAGCGACAGAAAGTGTTTGTCAACAACTTAAAAAATAAAATGAAATGACCACCCAGGTTTGTTGAGAAGGTTTACTAACACATATATATTCATTTAGTTTAATATTATAAGATTGTTCCTTAATTTGACATATATTAGGGGTTGGAACTTTTTGATTTAAAATATGACTTAATAATAAATCTATATCATTACAGTAGACATGATATAGCTAAAACTCGCTCTGAATCAGGTCTAATTTTGTTCGCAAAAAACACATGACCCAAAAATTAAACCTCGGAGGCCTTGTATTGGAGCTTGTTAGTATTATATTTAACATTTATAGTGTTTTGAGATACTAGAGCCTAGAGGATTTACCTTAAAATCTCCATATGACTTTAGCATTTATCTTGTAAGCCTAGCCTAACCTTAAACTGTTTGTTCATTAGCTTAAATATGTTAATTGAAATAATATTGACTTTTGATCCAGTATCTAGCTTAAAGTGAACAGGTGGGTGTTCAATCTTTGCAGTTTCATGTCACACTTTCATCTCATACTGCTTTTCTTTGTTCACCATTTCAGTACCTTTGTTCTTTGATCCAGTTGTATTGACTGTAATCATGTCTACATACAAAGGTTCACTCTCACTCTCACTATTATTGTGTTGTAAAGTCTTTGTTTGTCTGATTTTTTGACATACAATAGCAAAATGAAGACCTTTTTCACACTTTAAGCTTTATTTACCATATGCTTTCACCTTTCGTGAGTAGACTAGTGTTGCATCAGAGACATTTAAAATGTATTTTAAGGACTCTGGATTCATCTCTCATTGACAACTCTTGAATTTGTCACGCACAATGTCCACAACAACTGGAGTTGAGCTTAGAGCTGGAGTTGACAATGTTGAAGTTTGTAGGCAGCGAAGTTGCTCTCGACTAATCTCGGCCACTTTTGCCAAGTCACAAGCCTTTTATAATGTCAGGCCACAGGCTTATAAAAGTTCTTTTTGCAATGCAGGCTCATTTGTCCATATGAAAATAAAATCCCGAACAATTTTATCAGATTGCTCATAAAACTTGCACGTCTGAATTAGTTTCTTAAGGTATTTTACAAAATGGTCAAAAGATTCTCCCATTCCTTGTTTACAAGAATACAACATAAATTGTTCATACAACACATTTTTCCATGGCTTGTCAGAAAACTCGAATGCAGCCAGTAATGCTGGGACCACACAGAGCGCTACGCTATGTATGCTTCATATACTATGTACACTATGTACACTATGTTCACTACACCAAGTGGCCACACTCGAAGCAACGATTTGTTCGAGAGACTTCAGTCTCATCCAAAATGTTGGAGGGTAGTTTGTCCTGGAAGAATGATGACAGTGACGATGAGGCTTTGTTGTTACTTTCATTGTGTAATAAGCTTAAAAGAAAGTGGTACACAAAATGAACATAAAAATAACAGAGTTTGGTTTAGTTCGTCATTATCTTTTATGTTTAGGATCTGGTATTCTTCAATGTTTTTTTTTCTACAGGCATGAATACTTCCTTACTTCTTCAATTAACTGCTCCAGAAACGTCCTATTCTTATTTTAAACACACTAAAATGGCCGGATACACATGGCACCGTGGGCTTACTGCGCATGTACATCGTCAGCGATGCTTAAAAATATAGCCGAGAATCAGACACACCAAAACACAGCTACATAAGATAGCGAACATAGCGTATGTCATAGCGTACACAGCTATGTGTGGCCACTTGCGTTGTCAATAAAGGGAGCTATTTTTCACCCGTATAGCAAACATAGTTAGCGTAGCTCTCACTGTTGTCAGGCCATAATGTATGTTAGTCCTTGTGTTCTGTATCAGTTAGCTTGAATGTGTTTTTTACTTCTATAGCTTCTTCGCCAAGAAGATTTAGAAGTTTTGCTGCTTTCACTTCAGACAACTTTTCAGTGTTTCATGACGCTAACATGTAAATTTCAAATCTATGCTTAAATTTACGGCAATTTTCACCAACATTATCCATCAGACTTAACACAGTTGTCTTGATTGAATCCACCATGATTGCTCTTGATGTTATAACAGTTTTCAAAATAAATATCTAATAGTAAATGTATTGTATTATCCCATGACTGCGCAATGTCTCGTGTCATATTATGTTTGATTTAATTTATATAATAAGCACATTAGAATCAAGACCTCCAATGTTCTACACTCTGATCACATCATTAGTCATTACAAAATGTATCTACATAACACTAATGCTATTTGTGTGGCCAACCAAACATAATTTACACCAACTTCGTTGGTACTTATAACAACACCTTCTTTCCATCAGCTGTCACATAGCGAAGATCAAGTCTATTGTAGTCCTAGGTTCCCTAAATCCGTGCTGTTTCTCTCTCCACTGTCCTTCTATTTTCTTTCTTAGTCTCTTTTCTAGTATCTTCTAATATATTTTTAAAAGAGTGGCACATTAGCATTAATCCCCTATAATTCTTATACCTCTTCCTGTCTTGTTTCTTAAAAATCGGTACTGTAACTCTCTTCTTCCAGTATTCTTTCTTAAAAATTTCTACTGTAACTTAATTCTTCAGTTTTCTTTCTTAAAAGTCAGTAGTATAAGTCCCTTCTTCCTGTCTCCCGATACTCTGTTCTTCTCTATGGCTCTCAGCACATTGTATAGCAATTGTATTCCAGATTCTCCTGCAGCTCGTATCCCCCTTTCTCTCTTAGGCCCTTTTATTTCCCCTGGTATGAGCTGATGTGGGTTGACTGGCTAGCGTAATGACTAACCCAGGGTGGTTGTCATCTAGGGCTCAACAATAATGGTACTACATAGAAGTACAACAGCCGTGGTTATTTTTATTTATCTTTATTAATCACAATTACAAGTGACTTGTGCAATTTGATTAATATATACAACTCTAGACAAATTGTTCCTAAACAAGCATATAATCTGAATGGGTAGTAAGACACGGTGCTATAAAAATACTAAATACACTGCTTATGATGAACCGAGCAGAGTGTGCTGGCAAGAACCTCATGCTGTGAGGAAGCCTTGAGTCAGACTGTCTTGTGAAAACAATATGCCCTCCAGCAGGCATGTTCTTATTATTCCCATAGTTAGTTCAAACACACCTGACACATTTCCCAATTTCACACTCTTTAATTCATCCTCCACCTCTTTCCATTTGGGTTCCACTCCCGTTTGTTCCTTCTTTCGCTTTTTTGGAAGGGCCCATTTGAGTGGGGAGGGGGAGGGAGGAAAGTTGGAGGGAGGGTTCAGCGAGTTGCCGTGGTGAACCAGGCGGGTGGCAGGAAGGAGGATTCGGTGAGTTACTGTGGTGAACCGGGCAGGAGGCAGAAAGGAGGGTTCGGTGAGTTACTGTGGTGAACTGGATGGGAGGCAAGGAGTATTCGGTGAGTTACCGCAGTGAACCGGGTGGGAAGTAGGAAGGAGGGCTCAGCGAGTTACCGCGGTGAACCGGGCAGGAGGCAGGAAGGAGAGTTCGATGGGTTACTACGCTGAACCAGCGAGAGGAAGGAGGGTTCAGTGAGTTACCGCGATGAACCAGGTGGGAGGCAGGAAAGAAGGTTCGGCCAGTTACCGCGATGAACCAGGTGGGAGGCAGGAAGGAGGGTTCAGCGAGTTAACGTGGGGAACCAGGCAAGAGGAAGGAGGGAGGGTTATAATGGGCAGTTTTGACAAGAAAAGCACATGGAAACACTTAACTATGATTTCCCCGAGGGGGTTGTTGTCCAGCGCAGAGTTGTGCAACAGATAACCAGCTAGGTGTCCGTCCGCTCCTTTTACTCTCCCTTGTTTGGGAAGACTCGGCTAGCTACCGAGCGGCCACAAAGAAGGGGAGGGGGTGCTTGGATAGCAACCTTAGCCCCTTATGGGTTAATGGGGGAGAAGGGAGTAGTGTGTGTGACAAACAGCCTTGGGGATGCAATAGCGTTATGGACAGTGAAAACGAGAGAGAGTGAGAGGGTGGGGAGTAGAGGGGTGGTAACACAATTATATTTAGGAATGGCCATGTTTTACTTTCAACTTTGATTACTAATGCATTCTTGTAGGTTGGACTCTCTAAAAAGCTATCAAATCATTTTGAAACCTTGTTTAAATGCACTACCTTTATATTTGATGTTTTCATAACAATATTCAAATATGAAGCGATCATATTTTATCTACAGCATTCAATTATTTAGTGAAATTATTTAAATAAATATAACAACACCTTATTTACTCTGTCATGTTATTTAATTTGTCAACTAAATATAGCCTAAATTCTTTCATATATTTAGCAAAGCCCCTAAAACTGTTAACTATTTAAATAACAATTGAGGCGCATTTATAAATTGAATTAATGTTTTCTCATTCCATGTGGTTTTAGGATATCAACTTCAGGGTCTTTAAGTACTAGTATGTCTAACATTACTCGAGATCTGACCACTTCAGGAATCATGCAAAACTTTCATAGCTTTTTGAAGGAAGGTGAAGTGACAAGATATACTAGAGAAGAACAAAGTCGAGTTTGCAGGTAAATACTTTAGAATAATAAATTATTCCATTCTATTCTGCCATAATTTAGTTTTGCCTAGGGCAAATAGTGACATAAATTAGTTTAACACTTCTTTAAGTTCAAAATATGGACAAACGATTAAATGGGATGCTTTTTAAATGTTGTTCTTGTTTTAGCTATAAATTGATTTTGGAAACGATTTAAGTGAGCTATAAATATTTTGTATTATATGTTCAATATTATTGTAATGCAGATTCCCCATTTGGTTTTAAGTTTGGTGTGGTAAGCCTGTTAAATAATAATTTTCTCTATTTTTACATTTATAATAGTCAATGTTAATAAACACTTTTTTTTACTGTTAATTTAAATCTAATCTGTAACAAAAAATTTAAACAATCAGAAACTAAGACACTGTTTTGTGAATCCCTGAATTTAATTTAACATTTTTTTCTACAATAAAGTTTTTATGCTCAACCACCACCAAACTTAGTAGCTTGCCCTGCTAGTTTCCAATAGGCATATTTAAAATGGCCCATATATTAAATGGATAGATTTCTGGGAGTGTGCTCCCACTTTTTTTTACTCTGGGGAAGTGATCCATAAACCCTTAGGACTACAGATTTTTGTGGTCTTTGTTCAAGAGGGGTTTTGTATGGGTAGTTCATGCTGAATTTAGGGTGTGAGAAAATAATTAAATTTATGTGCATAAGGGCTCGGCACCATTTTGTGGTAGTTGTGATAAAACCCCAGGCTGGGTATTTTCATTTTGTTTAGTATTACTATATGTGTCATCTCTACGTTTTCCCTTATTGATTTTCAATTTGAAAATCTTATTCTATGTTTGAGCATTTCTTCGGTTTGGATGTGGTGCTATAAATCACTGAAATGGAGCAAGCAGTGGAGGGAAAGA
>CABFWB010005500.1:33325-44166 GCA_902151455.1 Timema bartmani | reverse complement strand
TCCTAACAAAAATATTTTAGGCTTTGAAAAAGGAATAAAGAAAAAACCTCAAACAAAATCCAAAATGAGCCAAGAAAAAAAATTATTGATTGTAAAGTGTGCGTGTGTGTGGGGGGAGGGGGGCCGGGTGGAAGGGATGGAGTTGTCATAAGGATGCCAAACCACACTCCTAGTGCGTATATTTTAGAGGAACCATCCGGAAAAAACGAATAACAAACGATTGCATTCATAAAAACATGGATTTTTAAAAGAAGGGGGGAGGGGTCAACTTCACGGACGTCCAATGTAAACATACAAATTGTGGAGGTATAAAAAGGGAACAAAATATTTTTTTAGGAACAATCCGGAACAAACGATTGCAATCATAAGAAATATATATATTTTAAGTTTTTGGAAGAAGGGAGGGGGCAGGCAACTTCACGAATTTCCAAAGTAAAAATATCATTTGTAAGCATATCAAAACAGAAGAAAAAAATATTTTTTGCGGAACAATCTATAAAAAACGATTGTAATCATAAAAACATTGCTTTTTTAAGAAGGCAGAAGGGGGTGAATTCACGGACGTCCATTTAAACATATAATTTGTGGGCGTATCAAAACAGGACAGACAAAAGTAATTATTGAACAATCTCGAAAGAATGAGGAACAAGTGATCGCAATCATAAAAATGTCACCTTTCAAAAATGGGGTGAGAGGGTGGACAACCGTTAGCCCTTCAATGTAAACGTATCATTTGTGGACGTATCAAAATGAAACAAAAGAAACTTTCAGAACAATCTGTAACAAACAAAGAACCAAACGAGTGTAATTATAGAATGATGAATTTTCAAAAGTGGGGGGCTACCGTTAATTGGCCCCTCACGAATAAAAACAAAGCGCCACAAGCTCACGTCCCATTTGTGCAAGAACAAATATGGAACAAAAAAAGAACAAACGATTGCAATCATAAAAACTTGAATTTTTAAAAGTTGGGGGGCTACCGTGAAGTTGTCCCCTCACGAGTAAACAAAGCGCCACAAGTTCACATTCCATTTGTGCAAGAACGAATGCGGACCAAACGAAACTTTTTGCGGAACAATCTGGAACAATCCGGAACAAACGAAGAACAAACGATTGCAACCAAAATAACTTGAATTTTTACAAGTGGGGTNTGGGGGGGCTACCGTGAAGTTGGCCCCCCCAATGTAAACATATCATTTGTGGGACTATCAACACGGAACAAACGAAAATTTTTGTGGAACAATCCAGAACAAATGAAGAACAAACGATTGCAATCATAAAAACTTGAATTTTTAAAAGTTGGGGAGCCAACTTCACGGACGTGATTATAAGTCATATGAAGCTACAAGAGGCCCAGCAAGCCACCAGTGGAAAATGTATGAGTTGAATACAAAACTGAACCAGGCCACAGGCTGTAAAATGTAATGGATGTAAAAAAGTACATAACCCAAACAGATAATAAGACACGGTGCTAAAAAAAATTAATTAGTCTCCTTGCTAGGTTAATTATGGATCAACTTAGAATGGAAATCATTAAAAAAAAGCAAACAAACCTGTGTAGGTTCATCTTGACCTTCACGAGTAACATAAATAACGATTTCACTGGTGAGTCCTCTTGTGGGATCGTCCATAAGACTATTGTGCTCATCCAAAAGATTCTGAAGTTGCAAATTGAGTGCGGCTTGCTCTTCCTCAGTGGGCATAAATGTGGTCTTAGGTATTCCTGAATAACTCGTATTTCCTTTAAATTGGCATGAATGAGTCTTAAAATACTCCACACTATCGTATGCCTGAAAAACCATTAAAACAAAATGTTTTCATATCATGAAACTGTTAAGTAAAAACATAAAAAAAAGATAGTTACCTTCAAAGAGAAGTATCCCAATTTCATGGGCAATTAACTAACTCCTAATATTTCGGTTTAGTTATTAGTCGAGTCATTGTCGTCATCGTTATTGTATGGCAAGTGCTAAAAGGGGTTTAAATAGTTCCTGACAAGACAATTCTAGTGAAATACAAATTCCACAATTTGTGTTTAAATGTGTACGACTATTTCTACTATAGAAGACAAAAGAGAGGAAGAAGATGTCACCTTTGTGCATTGGATTCTTCCCACAAGTTTCCTCTTTCCCTAGGTGGGCTTTTTGTTGATTAAATTTGCATTTATTAGTTAATTTTCCTTGTTTCTTTACTTTTAGAATAATAGCCATGAATATGAGATAAAACACCTTTGATTAAACCCACTTCAGTGGCTGCATATTCTGACATGTTATTCTCACAGTAGACTAGATTGCCAATGACAGGAAGATTGAGGTTCGAATCTCGTTCGAGTGTACTAAGGTAATTTTTTCCAAACTGGTTTTCCACTCTACCTCCACACAAATGTGGTTACAATACCTCTAAATTCAACCTTCCTCATCCTTAGCTAATTAGCATAGTTAGTACATATGCATATAACTTGAAAAAAAAAACACCTCAAAGCTTAACACTAACCTGATCACAATCCTTGCATTGTAAGGCAGTCTCATTGTCATGCTGCGCTTCATGCTTCTTTAGCAAAGCACTAAACTTAAAAGTCTCACCACACACTTTACAGTAATAGCTGCGCCTTTGTGGACTCTCTTTGAGCTTCAAAACCTTCAAACATAACATCAAATGATATTACATTAAATTGAATCATAATATTTAAATAGAATTGACAGCAAAGTTTTGTTAGATTTTAACTTAAAAGTGAATATAGGACCGTTAAATCACTCAAACACACAGCTCCATTGTAACTATTAGGGCCCCACTACTAATTTACAGTATATGATTATTTTAATATAAAATTGTATCAAATCAGGTTCTGTTCACTTTGTAGCTTACCTCATTAGAAAGTGAAACACAAGGATGGCCATTCTAATAAACCATAGTATAAAGTTGATTTTGTATATTTGTGTCATTGTACTTACACCTTTAGCTTGATTCTCTGGAATAGACTCGAGATTGTCCTTGTGCATCTTGCGGACATGTTTTCTCATGTCAGAGAATGACTTGAACATCTTTCGGCAGAAGATACATGGAATGCTTCTTTTCATTTGGTGTGAGGTCTTGTGTTGATGAAGAGCACTCAGTTGAGTAAAGCGACGGCCACACACAGAGCAGGGATATGGCTTCACACCTAGAAATCAAAAGTCATTCCCCTACAACATGGTAGTTTATCTCCAGTTATTACCCAACCACCAATTAAAGGCGTCAAGTTAAGTGGTAAAATATTTGTGATACAGTAAAATATCTTCAAAGCGGACACCTTCTAGGATCAACAAATGTCCACTACTAAGAAGTGTCCACTATTTCGAAAAATAGTTTAATTTTTTTTATATATATACTGTGTGAACACAGTTTAATCTATATGAACCTATATATTGTGGATATAAACTACAACAATATAATTACTGCTGATGGCTTGGAAGGGGGGGAGGTATTACCTTGAAGTAATATTGTTAATACGTAGGTGATTTTAGAAACTTTCCCTAAAGGGGGAAGGCAGGACTTCTCACACTTCACGTGAGACAGTTGGATGTCTTAAATTCCCACAGTAAAATATTGAATAATATGCACTAATGATTTCATCTTTTTTCTGATTTTTAGAGATTTGTATGCATAAATAAGCATGTGTAGCAGTGTCCGTTTCTGTAAATGAGAAAGTCTATTATTGGGAAAGTGTTTCATTGCAAAAGTCCATGTTATTTTGCCGGTGAGATTAAAACTGTCAGCTATAAAGAAGAATCTGCTATTCAGAGGTGTCCGTTAAGGGATATGTCACTGCACTCATAAACACATACAGTGTCTGAGGTTTAGTTAGAGTCGATAAATACTACATCTTTACTAAAAAAATTGTGACTGGCATTTGGGCTGGTTCAAAAATTGAGATTTAGGAATTAGAACAAACCTGTGATGCACATATTTACAAAACCACATAGCATTAAAAATAAAAGCAATTAAATGTGTTTTATATATATATATATATACACTATTTCAAATAGACTTCTGATACCATCAAAATTTAAATCAATGGTCTATTCAGTAATCAGCACTTCTATCTTTCCTGCTAAGAGCCAGTGGTGATCATAATAAAAAAGTTGGCCTTGACCAGTATTTAGCTTGTTGTCTCAACATTCCCAGGGATTTCTAAGATCATTTCTATACCAAATTCAAGATTTTCAAGTGCAATACTTGATTTAATTTTTTTGAAATGAATATGAATTATATAATATTTTATTATAAATAGTTATAAGCTAATAATGAATATAAGACTATCACTATCAAACACATCCCGAAGACCAATATTTGACAAAATTAGAAGACATCATAACTGCATTTTATTCAAAATAGCGTATCAAAATATTGTCCACTCTAAGGACTTTTCTATTATTTTTGACCAAACGCTGTACTATAATTAAGAATGCACTCTAAAATCAGCCCTTAATGTTCAAATCATAAAAGGGATCTACACTATAGATTATAAAAATAATATATTTAATGACTTGTTTGAAATTTGCTTGAAAAAAAATTACACAATTTTTACTTAAAAGGGGTTTTGTACCCTTAGTTTATGCTATATGTCAGGAAATCTAAGCTGCATGATTCAATTATGATGTAACCTGCAAGCTATCGTCAGTGTACTCAATTAGGATAACCCTATTACATTTTATAACCAGGATGTCTGTAAAAATAGTAGCTTCCAACAACAACAAAAAGTCCTAGATAATTTCCAGCTTTTCTGCTGTGTGTGCGTGCAGTGGCTCATCTGTACAGTAATTATTTGTTTACATCACAATGGAAACTCTAATGTGTGTATGAGTATATATCGGCAAATGAAAGATTTCTTTTTTGTTAATTTAATTCGCTAATAAATTATTTATATTGATCCACCACCAGAAGCTGGGAGAGGGGTTATTGTTGTGTGAGGGAGTAAAATATACTCTTTGCTTGGTATTCACTGAGGGCTAAAAATGTGTGTAAAATTCATAGCTTTTGAAGAGTAAACCTTTAACTAGAAAGTTTATTAAGGCCTCATTCTATAGAGCTTTCCCCAATAAAATTTTTTGAACACATGCGATAATCTTAATCTGCAGCCATTGCTGCAACGATCTACTAGAATACTATACTGCCCTATGTACCTGAATGCATTCGTGTGTGCCTTATCAGATTAGACACATGGTTGAACTTGCGACCGCATGTTTCACAGATGCACTTGTTGATCCCCAGGTGAATGGTGAGGTGTGCCTTCAAGTCTGAGCGTTTAAAAAAAGGCTTGAAGCAAATCTGACAAACATGTGGGCGCTCATTGTTGTGAACCCGTCGCTCATGGTAACTCAGCTGTGATAATCGATCAAAGCGAGCTCCACACATTTTACAGCAATAAGGACGGAGATTTAAATGAAACTGTTTCTCATGAGAACGAAGAAGAGAGTGATTTCTAAAAACCTGTTTGTAACAAATAAAGTATTTTTCACATTATAATTATTTTTAAAAACATTTCACACAAATTTTGTTATTATTGCTTAGGAGTAAGATTGCCTAGCATACCTTGCTTTCTTTTGCAACAGCTAAGTATAATTTTAACTAACCAAGGAATAATTTTGTTAAAGGAAAACATTTTTAATTAAAAAAAGTAATTTAGTATTGATAATCTTAACCAAGTCTGGCTACAATTGCATATTATAAGAACAAAAGAAGTAATTAAAAAATTAATCCAAGGAAGTGTTAACTAACATTGAAATAACATGATACATTGTCTATGTTTGATTATATCATTGTTTAACAAATTTTATAATACTTATTAACTTTATTCCAATACATTTTAGGTTTCAACATTTTTTATCTTAGCCATTTTAAATTAAATAATTAATTCATACATGCCATTGGTTTATCAAAAACAATTTTACTAAGTCACTAAAAAAAGTTGTAAGGATATATTCTGAAAAGCTTGACTTAGCTTAGACAAGGCCCATAAATCAAAATAGTAACTTGAGTTTTTAACAATATTACTTTTGTTACTGAAACTAAGCTTATTCAGATTAAGAATCAAATAGCCGAAGCTGTTATTAATTTTAGAGAGGAATTCACCATCTAGATATCATATTATGAAAATTTAAAAATGACACCTGGACACGGGAATCGAACCCAGGGCCTTTGGCTTAGTACGCCAATGCTCTACCACTGAGCTATCCAGGAGTCGTCCTGTGCCCAGGGTCATTCTTCACTCATATTTTAAAGCAGAGTCTATGATGGACGTGCGGAAATCGTCAGCTTTATTCACGAGCCATCAGATAACGCAGCCATCTTCGACTCGGTAGTTGGCTTGTTACTGCCACTCGTACAGTTATTATTATAACTATACGGATAATATTAAGAATCAAATAGCCGAAGCTGTTATTAATTTTAGACTAGATAGAACTATCTCAAGATAAGGATAGGATGTAATGAGGTGGACTGGATAGAACTAGCTCAAGATAAGGATAGGATGTAATGAGGTGGGATGGATAGAACTAGCTCTAGATAGGGATAGGATGTGATGAGGTGGGCTGGATATAACTAGCTCTAGATAGGGATAGAATGTAATGAGGTGGACTGAATAGAACTAGCTCAAGATAGGGATAGGAAGGCATACTTTTTTAAGTGTGGCAATGAACTTTTGAGTTCCTAGCGCCATAGAGTAATAAGTAATCTACCATTTCATAACCTATAAAAAACTTAAGTATCAATATTTATTAATTTCTGTTATTTTAATCCTAATTTAGTTTCACTCTTTTAATATAATCATTAATCTGGATTATGGCCATTTAATTTATATTCATTTAAATAGTCAATAGTTGAATAATTGAAACGTAGACATAAGTTCAATTTGTGTGTCCAATTGTCATTTTTAAAGTATATTTAAATTAATATTAATTAGTAAATTCTAACAAAAATCAGTAAACAATACAATTTTAGTCCACCCTGACTGGATTCCAATCATTTAGCGTATTAATTTTATTTCTTCAAATTAGACATTTATGAAATTACTTTTTCCTAGCTAAAAACTTAAGATTACTACAAAGAAACAACTTTTTTTATTAGTTTTTAGAAAGCATACCGTATTTTACGGCATAATGGTCTGGTCGCACCCTGTTTCTCAGTCTGAGTTTTTATATTTACTACCCATAANGGGAGATACTTCTCACGGTAATGTATCACAAGCAGACGTTCACTAGTTTAGCTCGCGTGGGAAGGTTTGAGTATTATCATGTGAATGATTTCGCCTTCCAGCCCACTCCCCCCTACAAACCACACAGCTCGGCTGGGCGCATGTGAAAACAATTACCAGTTATTTTGACCTTGAGATTATTATTAGACTTGCAACACTGCTCCAGCCGGAGCAGCTGCACTCAAGGAATGAAGGGGAAGGGGGAAATTTTCCTCTTCGTTTTTACCTTTTTGCTCGTGGTAGCTCCCTCTTTCTCTTTGTTTTGTAGTTCAGTCTATTTATAGACGAGCACACTGGACCGGCAGTACAGTCCAGGGTGCTATAAAATATACCTTGGAATCTGGCGTTTTTCAATGGAAAATGTTAGGCAGTGTATATAATACGAGAACAATTTTTGAAAGGGTAATTTTAGGAGAAAAACATCGCATTATATTCAGGCCAATACAGTATTGAGTAAAAAAAAAAAATTATTTTTAAAGCTTATCATAATCGTTGCACCCTACTATTTCCCCCAATATAAGTATAAAAAATGCCACAACTATGCAGTGAAATACGGTACTTAAAAGTCAAACTATTTTTCATCATGAAAACAACTCAGCTAGCACAAAGTAGATCTAGGGATTCATCTGAGATATAAATTAACAGTATCTATACATTGACTATCAAAACACACAATTAAAAATAAAAATAATTGCAAGTGTTCAGTATATATATATATCCTCGAATAAATATATTGTAAAAAGTCATATAAATAAAAATAGAGGAAGTAACAACAAAATCATGTTCCAAACTGAAGAAAGATCATTTTCATGATCATCTGCCTGCCTGTATTCTATCTTAAGAGAAAATAATAAAGGATGAATCCTAGTTAATTGAAATTCAAAGACAAATCCTATTTTGCCCAATGATTGCTACCTAAATGTGACAGATCATATTAAATACATTTTATTTTTTATAAATAATTTTTTATAAATAATTTTTCCCTGTGAATATAAGGAGTTATTAATACAATTATACGGTAGATATGAAGAGAGTGGCTAGGAGGAAATACATAAGCATTTAACTGAAATTCCTAAACTTTTAAACAAAAAAAGTATAAATTAAATGATATCATCCTATGTTTAGTTAAAAACTACTTAGAAAGATAAGCTTTTGACTATTTGGCATCCAAATTGTAGTGATTTAAGTGGCTCACCTTATTAAAGCAAAACGAGCATTCCCACTTCCTCTCTCCAGTATGTTGATGCAAATGGCCATAATACTGACGGGCACGCTCGAAACTGGCCCCACACAGATCACACATGTAAGCATCTTCTGTAGTATCTTCCTTCACAAGCACATAACTTCTCCTGGGCTGGCGACCTTCTATCGGGACCAATGAGTGAAGAACTTCTAGCTTGTGCTCAATGAAAAACTCTTGATCCAAAATCTGGCGGTTGCTCCCCTCTATAAGGGATGGGTCTATTTCAAATGTTCTAAAGGGGGGATTTATTAATAAATCTTCTGGCGTAGCAGTTGGCTCATCAAGAATAATGTTGGGCATAGATTGTAACTGAAGAGAAGGCCCAAGATCCCCAATTTCTAAACTATCAGTTGGCAACAAGACTGGGTGGCCATTTTCATCCATAACGTGAATCATCAAATGTCCAAACAAACCATTGTTTGATGATCCACTTAAGAATTCTTCTGAAATTTCACTTATTGAGGGTAAAATAGGCAATTGATCACTGTTTGGATCTATCCCATCGGATTGGTCTGAATCAGAGTGATTATTTAATGAATCCAAGTCAGTATCCTCCATGATTGAATTTACCAGACGAGTCATGTTGTCTGCCATGCTAGTGGATATAATATTTAATGGTTCACTGTCCTCCAGAGTTGGCATTTCATCCTACAACACAAAGAGCATCATTAGCACTGTTGAGTTCAAACTGTATGGCAACTTATGTAGGCCTACAAACAATACTTGAAGAAAGGTGTGTGATGCTAGACTTGCATAGAAAATAACAATGAGATTGTATAGCAAAACAATTTTTTTAAATTAATGAGCTACATTTTTTGCGACGCATCTTGCTACCCGTTTGGGCTATCAAGATTTAATAATACCAATACCCGCTTTGGTGGCCAGAAGGTTTAAGGCGCTAATTTTGCAATAGACTTGACTCCTGATGACGGGGGGGATTGTGGTACGATCCCAGTCGGGTGTAATGAGGGTGGTATTTTCCTAAATGGTTTCCCATTCTTTCTCTCTCTCTCTCCTCACACAAATGCGGGCACACTTCCTTTAAATTCAACCTTCCTCATCCCTAGCTCATTAACGTAATTAGTACATAAGCATATAAGCCAAATAGGTAGTAAGATGTGGTGCTAAAAAATAACACTAATAGGGTAGGAATGAGAAAGGTAAAAACCACTAAAGCACACTTTACCAAAGTCTACTCTTGATTTCTGAGGAAGATGGCCGTGTACAGCAAGAACTTCTGATGAACTAGGCTAAACCACCAGTCTTGCTCAAGCTTATTTAAGGATTAATATAATTATTATTATTTAAGTGCATCTATGATTTAGCCCAGTGCTTTAAACAAATCAAATTAAATTAGTGAGTTAAATAATCGATTGTTTGACACCTTAGCTCAGTCAGTAGCTTGTTTGTCTACTGAGCTAATAGTCCCGGGTTAGATTCCCGGCATGGCCGAAAAAGTTATCACTGGTAAAATGTGGGTTTCTCCTTTTCCAAAGTGATGAATTAACGGGAGAGGGCTGGATGTTGTGTCTGTTCTAGATTTAAGTTGGTTTATTAGTCATGTGCTTATATGATCAGTCAGTTCAGAAAGTGCATGTTAAATACCTCAAAATATAAAATAAATATTCAATTATTCATCAATGGAAGTAGGCTCTAGATCTGTTAAGTTACAAAGATAATGAAACACAATGTATTTATGTAGATGGTAAATAATTATTAATTAGAAAATGTAAAAATATCTTTGTTCACCTTCAAGACACATCCTGTTTAACAAATTCAAAATAAACTAACTAGCATAGTCCAAAAGTATGAGTTGCTAGTTTATTTTGAATTGTAACTATGTTATGGCTGCATTCTCAAGGATTGGTTAAAGACTTGATATAATTAGAAATCCTTGAATCCTTAAGAATATTCGAGGATTTAATATTTTACTATAAAAACAAATTAGCACTTTTAAAACTTAGTGTATGAATATGATATTAAAACGTGTGAACATTTAGTTACAATTTTGATTTTCAATTATTATTCTACTACAGTTCTATTTCCTCTTATGTTCATAATTTTTTCCAAGATTCAAATGTGTAAGATAGTGGATTTGATCCAAATTAATTGAAATAGGAAAAACTGGAAACATGGTTTACCTGTAAGGCAAGGTGAGTTAGTGATGCTGAATTATCTGTGTGTGCTATTTCGCTAATTGTATCATCAAAGGGCAGGGGCGGAGGTAGCAGCAAGCCAAGGTCACATTGGGTGACCGTGTCTGAGTTTACATGTATCACCATAGCATTCTCATTCTCTACTTCCCCGAGCACTGGGAAAGATAGTGGAGCGATTTCATCCATCTGTAAAAAAAAAAAAAAAAAAAAA
>CABFWB010005500.1:15963-33244 GCA_902151455.1 Timema bartmani | reverse complement strand
TTTGCAACAAGGTTGTCACTATTTTTTAATACAAACTTACCTTTTAAGTTTTACAGAATTTTTTTTTTTTGTTTTTCCACAATATCTAAGGCCAAGGAAAGTCAATAAAAATAAAACTTATAGAGAGAGTACACTTGACTCTTTTTTTTTACTGCAAACATATTTTTAGAATCAAACCTTTTTTTTTTATACAAAAGGTTTGCCACTAATTTTCAAGTACCTAATTCTATAAATTTTTAAGGTTCTACAGAAGAAATTTCCAATTTTTCAGACAAATTAGGTTGAAGTACGGAGGAATGAAACACCATTTTTCATCAAATTGATTAATGAGAAGTTATGTTTGGTGTTTTAAAAAAAGATAGTACTGTATGCGCTCGATGGGGAAACATATGTAGTCATAATGAAACCCGATAATACAAGGATACAAGAAGGGTTAGAGGGAAAGAGGAGATTATGACATATGTTTGAATCAGCGTGCTTAATTCTTCATTCAGTTTTTTATTTAATATACAAAGAAATTATATTTAAAACTTAAGAGCCCATCTCAACTCAAAGAAAACACTTAGCTTAGGTAGGTAACCTCACATCGTATCTTGGTGTGGTTATGCAGCCTACTTTAGAAAACACTGGAATTGAAACTAGTGATATCATTTAACCATAATGGATTAAATGACAAAGCTATTAGATTTGTTACGGTTATAGCCACATCTAGCTATCATATTCCTTAAATTGAAAAATGACACCTGACCACAGGAGTTGAAGCCGGGACTTTTGGCTTAATGCCCCAATGCTCTAACCACCATGCCCAGGTGTTAATTTTTCAATTTAAAGAATATGATTTTAAATCCAGCTATAACAGTAACTAGCAAATATAATATTTTTGCCATTTAATCAATCATGGTATGAGCATTTATACAATTATCATCGTACTAGTGGCAATATAAAGACCTCCAGAGTCAAAGATGGCTGTGTTATCTGATAGCTCATGATCTTTATTGATCACACTTATGTAGCTGACGATATCCACATGTCCATCACAGACTCTGCCTTAAAATATGAGTGAAGAATGACCCTAGGCAAGGGATGACTCCTGGCTAGCTCAGTGGTCATAGCATTGATATATTAAACCAATGGTCACCGGTTCAATTTAAGTGTCTAAGTGTCATTTTTCAATTTAAAGAATATCACTTTCCTTTACTGTAGTTTAAAAATACAACCAAATTGAAAATACCACTCCATCATCCCCTCGATCATTGTCATTAATGTAATTTCTGACAGAACTGTTGCTGATGTCATTTCGACACCTATGTGTCTCTTGGTCATAATGGAACTCGATGTCCCATGCGAGACATGTTTATTGAATGGTGTTGATAGCCTACAGTTTGGCTACAAAAGATGTGACGGTAGTTATCTTTGCTAAGAAGAGTTATGAGAATATGAAGCCGGTTTTGCCAGTAACCCACATGTTAAATAATGTGTCCATGTTTGATGCAGGCATAACAGATTATCTTCTTTGTAACCCGCTAACTGATCAATACTGCGATTGCCACATGTTCAAAATTTAATTCACACACAATATCCGGGGCCTATGCACGGGTATCAAGACAAAAATATGTCTGTAATACTCGTGGCTAGTGAGAATTTCTTTCTAAAATTTTGTTAACTGTCAACGTGAAGGGTGTCAGCTCTCCCTTGTTTGTTATGTCAATTCTAGGGGTCTGCTAGCACAAGATAATTTCCTTATAGTCAAACTTGAGCCAGCTTTTCATGATCCGAAGCTCTCTAGTATCAATTCGAGCTTGGGTTTAGTAAAATATATCATTTTAAAACTTAATTATGTTAGTAAAAATATAAATACTATGTATTATAGCTGTTAAATTATTATTATTAGCACCATGTCTTACTACCTGTTTGGGTTATTCGCACAACTGTTAAAAAATAGATTTTAAATTAAATATGACTCATAAATTTTAGATAAAAGTATGTTTTAAAATCTACATTATATTGTTTTCAAATCAAAAAATATCAAGCCATTATAATAATTAATAAATTATAGGATTAATTTTTAAATTCAGAGTGTCCGTAAATTCACAAATACAGACTTTATCACACGATTCTCTGGCCTAAACTAAATAGAAAATGTTCTTTGGTAAAAATGCGTTAGGCCCTTTGTTTTTGAGAAAAATGACGTGAAATTACAGAAAAATACTTTATTCCACTTTAAGTACAGCATGTTACATCAGCTGTAATATTGTCGAACCTTCACAATAGGTGCTCGAAGTTTGCTCCATGCATAGCAATGCATTTTTTCGCACATTTGATGCATTTGACGTGCATGTGGCGTTGCATGGGGATGTCAACTGTGGTGATAGATGCATGTGACGTGCATGTGGCGTTGCATGGGGATGTCAACTGTGGTGATAGCTGCATGTGACCACACGATGATATCCTCGGTCAACTGCGGCAGGTCGTCTGTTAGGTAAACCAGTGATTTTAGGTGACCCCACAGAAAAAAATCTAGTGGTGTGAGGTCTGGAGACCTCGCTGGCCATTCCACAGCCCCCCCCACGAACAATCCACTTGCGGGGGTAGGTGTGGTGTAGCAGTCAGCGCACTATTGCTGCATAGTGAGCTGGGGCACCGTCACACTGAAACCACATATTCTGGTGCACAAGCAATGGGACGTCCTCAAGCAGGTGAAGTAAGATGGTGACAATGAAGAAACGGTAATACTGTGAATTCAGCCACTCCGGTATCAAATAGGGGCCCACAAGTGTATCGCCAACAATACCGGCCCATACATTGATGCTGAATCGCTGTTGATAGGCATGAAATCGAGTGGCGTTTGGGTTATCAGGTGCCCATAGGTGGTTGTTGTGAGAGTTAGTCATACCATCGCGTGTGAAACAAGCTTCATCGGTCCACAGTATGTGACTGACTCAATCCTGATCAGCCTCATGTTGTTGCAGCTAAGCCAATCACAGAACATTACATGGCAAGGAAGATCACATTGCAGCATAATGATATGGGTGGTAGCCCTCTTCATGCTAAACCTGGTGTACCGCTGACTTCAATGTCACGTTTGCTGTGTGTTGGTGCCTGTTGGACAGCAGTTAGTACAGCATCCTCAAGATCTGGTGTCAACACATTGTGTGGCCGTCCTGAATCTACGCGCTATGCTGATCCCATTTGACCAGTCTCTCGGCAACACAACTCCAACCGGCGAAACACATTTACACTTGGGTGCCGTCTGTTGGGACAGCGTTGCCCCATATCCTCTTTCTTCGACTGTTTTCAAAACTTTCATGTAGTTTTTCTCGGGAACTGAGGGCCAAAAGTATTTTATACTTAGTTTGGGGCATAGAATCGTGTGGTACAGTCCGTATCTGCAAATTTTCGGACACCCTGTATACTGTGATTTAAACAGAAAATAGATCGATTCAATCCCATTACTAGACCATTTATTTTCAGTTGCAACAAATAAATCAGAAATAACTAGGCCTACTACTGTAGTAATTAAACATTTTGCCAAAAATTAAGGCCACCATTTATATAAATGGGTTTCTAAGGGGTAAGCAAGCGAAAAAAGCTTGGGAAGCTCTGGTTTAAGGAATCACTCTCGTGTTGACGACAGTGAAATCGGGGTCCGACTACTACCTGCCAGATATATTAGAAATTATGTTTATCCCCGTCTATTTAGCCATTTTGAGAATGAATAAGTGCTTTCAAAATAAAATAAAATAAAACCTATTTTAATTCATTGGTTTTTATTAATTAATCGAGTTAGAGTGTGGTGGTGATAGGAAAGTCAGCATTCAAATCCTAGACAAGTGTATTGAAGTGCTTTTATTCCCCCCTCGTATTGGTTTCCCATACTCTCTTCGGGCCTATACCGGTACATTTTCTATAAAATTCTACCTTCAACGCTCACACATTTGATAAATTAATATGAGTTAATTAGTTAATCTAGTGAGAAGTGCTGAGAAACAAACAAATATAATTATGAAGGGACCAGTACTCTTTTTATCTTGCTCACTTGCTCACAATATAAATTTTAATTAGCAGTTAAGAATTAACAATTAAATAAGGTGGAATAAAATTAGTTCTAGCCTATTAACATTTAGGTATAGAGTATGTTTAAGGGTCCTTTAAAAATGTTTTTATTTTATTTTTAATATTACCTTATATTACCTTTTAGCCTATTCCATATGACACATTATAACATTTTGCTTGGTTGATTAAATAATTAAGTACCGTAGTTAAGATGTCTCTGTCAGAATACAGAAATGACCACTTTGTATGGAAATAACTTATTCTCTAAATGTGTTAATCCAACCAAAATTATAGGTTTATTTTAATATTATTAATAATATTACTTAGCACCGGATCTTACTACCCGTTCGGGTTATACCCTTAGGTACTAATTACTCTAATGGGTTAGGAGTTGGGAGGGTTGAATATAGAGGAAATGAACCCACATTTGCGTGGAGGGAGAGAGTAAAACCATTTTAAAAATCACTCCCAATTCATCCGAGCGAGATTCAAGCCTCGATCTCCCTGTCCTCGGCAGTCGATCTCAACATGAAACTTGCGCATCAGCCAATTACGCCACCGAGGTGGGTCAGAATTTCGATAGACTTGAAGTTTAGGTTAAGCTTGGTTGATTAATTTTTTTTGGAAGGTTAGGGTAGGCTTTTTTGATTGTTTTTTTATCAACACATAAAAGGTTATTTTTAACTAATTATTCTGGTTAATATTATAAGTGTTTTAGTCTATTATAGTTTTTTAGATTGGCAATTCTGTAGCTATATCAATCCGGGTTTTTTTTATTGCGTAGTTACTTAAATGAGTTTTTGTAAGAGGGTTGTTTGACGACCGGTTCGTGAGTAGTTGAGATGTGTCATGATCTACTTCCGGTTGTTTCAATTGAAGGCGTTCAACGTTTTATTAATTAATCAAGCTATTAAAACAAGAAGTTAATTACTCATTTTCAAGAATTAGGTTTGTTAGGCCTATTTAAATAACAAAACTGGAGTACTTGTAAACGGTTAGTGCTTATTAATAAATATGTTAAGTCACCAATACGTCAACTAGTTTATGTGTTCAAACATCTGTGCAAGAAATAAATGTGAGCTGTTGAGAGTAGGCCTAATGCTACACAATATGACAGTGACTTAATCGGGTGAATTAGGTGTTTTTTTCTAATATCGTTTCACAATCTTTATTTTCTTATGATTGTAAATTTGCTTATGTTGTTGTGTGCGTAAGTACAGTGCTAGAAAATATTACATTTCTAATAGTTTAACATCGAAAAAATTATAGAATCCCACCCTTGTTTCATATTATCCCCGATAAAAATAATCTTTAATGTGTTTATAATAAAAGAATAACTAAACCAGCTTAACCTAACTTTCAAAAAAAAATTAACCAAGCTTAACCTAAACATCTAAGTCTATTAAAATTAAACTAAAATATAGTTTTCGATAGATTAATAGACCTACATTTAGAGAGTGGTTATTACAATGTTAAGTTCTCATCTGTGTATTCTGATAAGACTATTTAACTAACAAATCAAAATATTTTAATGAGTGCCGCTTTTTTGTGTCCTCTAGAATAAATAGCCGCAAGTTAAAAGATTTTTGTGTAAACAAATATTTTCTCAAAAGGAACCATAAACTTTCTCAACTCACATTAAGAATTTGGGGTCACAGAATCTTTATTAAAAATTTAAACAGTAAATCCTTTAACCGTTTGGTAAAATACAAAAAAACTGGAGCAGGATGACATTAAATGCAAGCACAACTTACCTTTAAACCCTCTAACCTACTCATACTTAAAGATTATCCGAAAGTAGTGGGTACAATGGGCCAAAACATTGCCGATCTTGAAAGTGAAATCACCATTTTCAAACGATTTCAGTTCAATGTCGCCAAGACATTTCTTAGGTCTAAAGAGAGTACATATTTATTAATATAAGATTTTAAGTAAAAGTTTGTAAACACACTTACTACAACTTATGTTAAAACAAGATTAGTTACCAAAGTTGACAGTCGAAAATCCCTACAACAAATAAAAACTTAACCAAACATGTTTCCAGATAATCCCGTATACTCATATGCTCTTGAAGTACTGCAACTTATAGATAGAAGATCAGTCAACAAAAACAAAGTAGGGTGAAACACTGTAGTGCTGTGACTCTGTAACTAGTAGTAGATCTGTAATGATCCAACCACCCCTCTCTTCCATAGGACTAAAAGTGAGATAGGGAAGAGTTTGTAAATTAGATTAGGTAGTTTAAGTGACACTGTAAATATGCTGTAAATTGTTAGGAGAGACAAGGTCATTCTTTTGAAGGGGAAAGATGTGGTATTTAAGAAGAAGAAGGAAAAGAAACCGGGTGTCTACTGGCAGAGGTTGGCAGCCTGACGTAACCAAAAAGACGGAGAGAAGAGAACGGAGGAAACCTATGACTTGTAATGGCCAAGCTTATGGGTGGTAAGCTTTTCTTTAGCCGAAGCATTATCTATTTATAAATGATACATCTTGTGGAGGATAGAACAGTGGTAATGTTTCTTACAAAAGAAAACTCTATCGGTACACAGCCTCACTCATTCTGGACTTAAACCATTCAAGTGTGGAGAGCGTGGTAAATGTTTCTCCCAAAAGAGCCATTTATTGGCACATTACCTCAGTAATTCTGGACTTAAACCGTTCCAGTGTGAGGAGTATGGTAAATGTTTCTCACTAAAGGAAAAATATGTATCAGTACACATCGTCACTCATTCTGGACCAAAACTATTCAAGTGTGAGGAGTGCGGTAAATGTTTTGGATTTAAGGCGATGAGTTTGACAAGGCTGCTCGGGGGGCAGACACTCTCGGAGACGCAGTGGCAGGCCTCACAGGGGTTTGAGCCGGAGACATCACGCTGAGAGCCCGACGAAGGGCCTTTGGAGTGGAATCCGTTGAGAGATCCGGAGCTGAAGATGCTGGCAGGGGGCGGTCAGCAACCGGAAGTGGCTGAATTAGGGGGCCTGGTGTGTAGGTACATCAGATGTAGGCGTAGGCGTAGGTGCTGGCTTAGCCTGCTTGACCATCTCCCATGACAGCACAACTGGAACAGCCTTGGGGTCCCGGAGGCGTAGTTGAGATGCTGAACTTTGTTTAGAGCAGGGGTCCGCAACACTATGCCCGCAGGCGCTATGTTGCCCACAGAGCCACTTTTTGACCACAGCTGAAAAGTTCTCGACTAATAGTTTTAATCTGTCACTTTTCCGACAAAAATCAAGTTTGTGCTTATCTCCAGGTATGCTGTTCTCAAGAAGTTGGTGATTGAAAAGCCCCCTCTTTCCAATCCCTCCCTCTCGTTGCTCTTTCTTTGCCGGCTTATTTACAAAGTGTACTTTTACTCAGAACTACAATTCTAATAGTTTCAAGTCGAACTGTTTTGCTTTTCCCTAATCTCAAAGACCCCGTCCATCATTCTCCCCACACTCGCTAATAGCATGCTTATACTTCCTATTTCATTTGTAAATACCTTGACATGGATCTACCCAGCTTTGTTGCTTGAATAAACACAGAATAAATATATATTTTAAAAATGTACCTAAGCACCAAAATGGTGGTGAGTAGTTTAATATTTCCTTATCTTTATTTTGGTCTTGTTAAAACTGTAAACAAAGCAGTATTTTTTAATTTATTTTTTGTCAAGTTGGAGGAGGTTGAACCCCCCCTACTTCCTCATGGCTGCGGCCTTGAGTATTACCCACAACCACATGTAACGCGTCACAATCGCTGTTGGAAACTTAACATGGCAGTTGACCGGCCGTGTGTATAGCGTTGAGGCTGACCTCTGAGCCTGACTGGAGTTAGTAAATTTACCTTGAAAAAGTAATTGGTGCCCACCGCACTACCGTTAATTTTGAATGTGCTCTAAGGTACAAAAAGGTTGTGGACCTCTGGTTTAGAGCGTCCACCAACAATCACTAGATATGAGACAGTTAAGAATCTATGCTAGATTTCACCTGGAACCGCCTTGAGTTTGCTATTAGTGACAGAGCGCACCCACACTAGGTCACCTGGGGAGAAATGTGCGACTTTGGAAGATTGTGAAGTAGTGAATTTTGCCTGAGCCTCCTTCACTCTTTGCTTGAGAACCATGGACGGGTGGAGAAGTGAAAGCTTGATTATGGGCTTTCGGCCCAAAAATACTTCATCTGGTGTCACCTTAGTAAAGGTGTGAGGCGTGTTGCGATATGCCAAAAGAAAGGAATCTACTTTATGCTGAAGGGTTCTGGATTGAGTAGGAGTAGAAACATCAAACAACTGTTTCATCAGAGCTGTCTTGGTGGTCTTAACGACAATCTCCGCCAAACCATTAGATTGGGGGAGGTAAACAGGAGAAGGGGAATGTACAATTTCATTGTTAGACAGAAAACTAGCGAATGCAGCTGATGAAAGTGGGGGACCGTTGTTAAAAACGACCTCCTTGGGCAGCCTCCAGCCTGCAAATACTGAGCGCAGAGCTTCACAAGTGTACTGTCAAGATGCCTTCATGCATTATTTGGACCTCAGGCCATTTAGAATGACCATCTACAGTAATGAGTAGAGTCTTACCTTAAAATTCGGCAAAATCATTAAAGATCCTTTGCCACCTTCTAGTAGGACAATACCAATGAAACAGAAGCTCGTGAGGAGCAGTTGACTGGAGTGATTGGCAAACACCACACATGCTTACCCTAGCTTCCAATTCGTCATCGAGACCGGGCAACCACACAAAGCCACGTGCTAGCTTCTTCACGCGACTAGAGCCAGGATGAAGCTCATGAAGGAGCGCCAGAACTTCAGGACGAAGCTCTGAAGGGACAATGACCCTATACAACCACAATAAACAATCAGATTCCACCGACAATTCCAGGGCTCGTCGATGAAAAAGCTGAAGACCTCCATCGGGCACCACATCAGGCCAGCCATTGAGGACATATGTGAGCACGCGACTCAATAATGGATCTTTCCTGGTCTCGGTGGCCACCTCGACCGCAGTGAGAGGTCCCAGGGATACCAAGGAGATCTTATAGATGTCATACTCCACCTCAGTCTGATCGGGGAGAGGGTTCCGACTAAGAAAATCAGCATGAGGAATCAGTTCAGATTTTTTAAATGTGATCTTATACTGGAGGGCTGACAACAGGATGGTCCAACGTTGTAGGTGAAGAACAGTGAGAGGTCGCATTTTAGCTTTAGACCCAAAAATAGACACCAACGCTGCATTGTCAGTGCATAGCTCAAAAGGTCGGCCAAACAGGTACGTAATAAATTTCTTAAGTCCAAAAATAGTAGCCGTGGCCTCACGTTAATGCTGGGGGTAATTTTTTTCAGCATTGAAGAAAGTCGGCTTCCCGGGGCACCCGATTGAGGGTGGCGCGAAACAAAGCACCAACCTTACTTAACACAACTTAAGCTAAGCGTGACAGTAACATAATCCCCAAATCTAACGTAACCTGGGCGTAATAATGCAGTTGTTAAGCATAGCAATCGTTCACGTTTTGGTATCAACGTAACATTTTACATATTGATATCTTGTGGTGAATAAAATAGGATATAGTACCACTCTTAAATGTTGTTTTATATCCACCATCTTGAAAAAATGGCACCCCAAAACGGGTTTTTGCAATTATCTCGAAAAACGTTCACTACATCAATATAGTTTTAATAAAAATTAATGAAAAGGAAATTGTCTACAAAACATGTTTCATAGTTTTCTTTGTAATCCTAGCCGCTCTGGTATAATCTCACAGTGAAACGTTTGTAGTATAACTACTATTTGTTGAGTATCCCTTAAGATTATTTTGTTTTCATACCCATGTTACGTTAGGTTTGTAGTTGCTAGGTTTTGGGATTATTTTCCTAATATCTGCCATTTATAGAGGGGGGGCCAAAAGTTAATCCCACCCGGGTGCACAAACAAGTAAGAAACAGACTCTCAACCTTACGGGGGTTTCACTGCGCTACTTTTGCCAGCTTGAGTCCTTCAACACTGGGCCTCGCTAGTGTCACTGCTGGGTGATGATAGGACTAACCGCAGCGATCCTAGTGTTGAAGGACTCAAGCTGCCAAAAGGAGCGCAACAATTTTAACTTGCAGGTTGTATGTCTGGTTATATTATTTGTCTGTGCCCGGTTGCAAAGTTTACCTTGGTCCGCTCTTGGATGTAGCACTAATTAAAGTCCATAAAATAGATATCAGCATGTGACGATATAGGGTTTTCTTTACATTTGATCTCTGTGCCATGTCATTGTCCTTCTTAATGTTTCTGTTGTGAGAACAGTGTAATGAGATTTGCGCGGGTGGCATTCAAGTTTTTATTAGGTTCTCGGAGTCACACGTATAATCACTTTTTGTATGGTAACTTGTTTTTGTTTTATTGTATAAACTTAAAGATTTCAATTAATTTTGGCTTCATGAATGAAGTATTACTGTTCTTTAAATTATACTGACACTGTTCCCCACATTTGTTACATAGAAACTCTTCTTCAAAACTCTAATAAGGTTACACCACCAGTAGCTGATTTCTCCCTCAGGGTGACATTGCCAAGGAAATGTAGTGATCGACTCGATTAAAATAATGCTAGGTATCGCTCCGTTCGTTTCAAACAATTGGTTAAGATAAATTACAACAACTATAATAATGAATAAATCTATCAGTTTAAATTAGAGTCGTGTTGAGTCGAGAAAATAGAGTTTTATTTCTAAAGTGGTCAAAAATAGATATAAAATCATATACACTCTAACTAAAAATGTTAATTTACAAAAAAGGATAATAATTACAATAATTGTGATTTACAAAGTTTAAAAAATCTTTAAATATTAGATACATTTATAATTTAATCCTAGAAATTAAGTTAGTTACTTAATGTTTTTTTAATAAATAAATTACATTATACTAGATCAGGGTCCAACCAATAAACTTTTTTTGGTAGCATTTATTATCACTCTGAACAAATTGTATATACGTATACAGGAGTGTACCAATTTGATTTGGGCTGCCGAAAATACTTGAAACCAAGATAAATATATTTATTCAATTCTAAATATTATTATTTTTACTAAATTTCAATCAAAAGTTCCAGTGAGTAAATCTGAGGTTACCAGAGTACATAATTTGTGAACATCTATGATGACCTTAAATTTAGAACCATCCCTTGTGTTGTTTCTTGTTGTTTATAAATATCTTAATATCATCTGTTTAGTGGTCTACGCGAGTATCGAACGGAGGATCATTTTACAAACTTAAATATATCAATAAAGCTATTGTCTAAGCATTTAGAAAGTAGAAACTGATAATCGATAATGTAGCCGAAATGGTCTCAAGATTAAATTAACTAATAATAAATATATAAATACTTCACCACATCATTTCATCTTACACTGAAACGTAGCTTCAGACGTATATATTAATATAATATAATCCATCATATATTTGGTCCCGGGCCGTTTGGAATCTACCAGTCCACTCCTGTATGCATAAATATTTTAATAAAATAATTTTAATATTAATAGTTTTTTTTACATTTTGTAGGATGTTTGACAAATTGCTATAAAATGCTATAAAAAAAAAGTTGTGTTGTAGGTCCTAAGTAAACTGATAAGATATTAAAATAAAATATAAGACCACTGATGCTAATGTCAATTAATCCCTTTGATGGGTATAATATTATCCTGAAAGTTAGAATTCCTACATTGTTAGACTACACCGTGGATCAGATACCAAAGTAATCTTGCTACCTTACGAGGCAAACAAAAGGTTACACAAATAAATCAACATCTTTGTTTTATATTTAAATTGTATTCGTTACAAACATAAAAAAGTAGTTGTGCACAGTTTATACAAGTATTAAAATAATACTTAAAATTATGATAGAAAAAAATAAGTTTACAATTTGTAGGATGTTTGACAAACTTTATTATTTGATGTGATTAAAAAAATATCACGTTGTAAATAAACTTCCCATATATTCAAATAAAATATAAGGCCACTAACTATAATGTCATTTAATATGTTATACACGGCCCTTTAATGGGCAGAGCAGCAGACATTCAAGAGTCACGCAATTTAAAGTTACAATCAGACCATTGTAAGTGTATGGACAATGCTCACCTTCAAAACTCCGGGGATCCATTCTTATAGCTCATATCTATATACATTTATTTTGTAAAGGAAGACAAACTAATAAATAGAGGTATGAACATTTCACGAAGTTTAGTTTGTAATCCAAATATAACCTATACACCTATACATTGAAATACCGTACTTGATTAAATTTTATCTTTTATTGAATTTATTGAGCCCAGTTATAAACAAATACTTTCCAAATAAAGTATTTTATTGTTTTTATCAAATAAATTATGGTATAAAAATACATACTGACTCTTCTAAACTATAATTTATCCACTCTACACTTTTAAAAGTAAAAACTTCATGTTTTTACCTATATTTAAAAATATACTTCACCAAAAAAAAACCTTTATGGCCAATAAATATATTTTAGGCTATAAATTTGATCATGTAAACATTCCCAGGCGAGTCTCAATTTTATTTGAAATAACAATTATTTAACCTCCCTTGAGATATAAGAATAAATTAAAGTCCATGAGTGGTTTGTAGAAAGCATAGTATATAATATTTGGGATATATAAAATAGTTTCACTTAGGGATTTGTTGAACTCTAATAGATTAGATAAATGCCAAGCTGGATCTACGAAACTGTTTTGATGCATAAAAGACATTATGTTGGATCTTTTAAACGCTGGTTGGGAAAGGAAGGTATAATGTTCTTGTTTGATGAAGTCTGCCCCCCTTTCGGCAATCATGATTATAGGAGCATTAATATTTCCACTAGGGACCGTGGGAATTGCCGAAGCGTCTATCACCCTGAGACCTTTCAACCCGTGTACCCTCAGTCTGCTGTCTAGCACGGAATCCATTTCGCTTCTCCCCATTGCACAAGTTCCGACCTGATGGTTCTCCGGGTTGGTCCAGTGTCGTATTGCGCACTCCCAGTAGTTTCTGGAGCCGTGTGGGAGGTGTTCGCAGCCAGCAGCAGGAGCTGTATCAAGCTTCACTCCTTTTCTCCTCATGGACTCTGTCTGTATTAGTCTTTCGCAGAACCTGACAACATATCGGGCTTGAATATATTTCTTTTAATACCGTGTCTTGATACCCATTAGGGTTATACGTTGGGCTTGAATTAGTTGTGGACATACACAAATAATAATGATAAAATATCATCCCAAACATTAATTTATAACAGCCTTAATATAAGTCTAAATAGAATTTTATCATATCCCATGTTTCCCTTAAACAACGTTTCTAGAATAATGTTGAACCAATGGTGTTCTTCATTTCCATGAAACCAAAGATTTATTAAAAACACAAGTAAGGTGTACCCTTACACTTAACAAATAATTCCTCAGTTATGGGTAGGATGGGGATCAATGATGGGGTGAGAAGGCTAACGCACGGAGAGGAAAATAGCGCGACGTTATATCTAAACCTGCCCGCGCCTCTATCTTCACAGCATCCAGCCATGGAAAGGGGTACACCCTCACCACCGGGAATGTTCAAGAATGTTCTCCCCCTTGCTAGAATGCACTCGTTGTCTTTGAGAGCATGCATACCGCAAGCGTGTCTTCCCACTTGTGGGCAATGTGTGCCGTATTTACCAATAATGGTTGGTCATAACAAGGAAAGGAGGGAGTTACGTAGATACAATGAGCACTCGAAATTAAGTGTTTGTACTTGTAGCGTTTTCAAGGCTGGATGCGTTTTGTTTGTATCGATTATGAAGAGCTATAATTCTTTGGTTTATTTTCTGTAAAGTCTATTAAACCCCTGTTGTGTCCACTGTTTTTGGACATACCTAAACGTAATAAGAGCAAAAGGATGGGCAACGATTCTTAAAGAACATAAAGACTTATGCCTTGAGACTATTGTTGAAAAATTACATTGAAGGTGTGGTGAAAATAAATAACTCAGTGATAGAAAATTGATATTTCATATCGAAGGATCCGGTTTTGATTTCTATGCTCTGACATAATGGTTCTAATAAGGTAATGAATATATCAACTAAACACGAATGAGTAGGTATAAATAAAGAGAGGCGAATAAGTGATCAAAATTCAAGGTTAAATGAATTAATTGATATAAATGAAATGGTGGAAGAATTTAATCACCCTTCTCACTGGTTACCTTGGACAATCTTTGCTCATTTATAGAATATGTATGGTCAAGGATTTAATCCTATACAGGACCTCTGAGGGAGGTTAGAGTCAGGGCTATATAGTAAGGGCTGTCTCACTACGGCTCTGGAGGTGGTCCTCTCTCATTCAAGACGTGACGTCACCGGCCTGATGGAGCTCGAATGACACACAAAGAACGCTCGAAAGTTCCAAAACATAACTCACATTTTCTCGTAAACTACTTGAACAATCTCAGTCATTTTTTCAGAATTTGTTATAAAAACCTTTTAAGACATGAGGAAATTATTAAAATTCCCATATTCCAATTGGTTTGCTTTTAAAAAATTGTTTTCTAATGAAAGAACTATAATGAAGTTTTTATAGCAGACACATTTTCACTCTGTTGAAAAGTTTTTTCCTAATTGAAATAGATGGGTAGTATAAGCGTACGAAATGATGACCATGAACTGAATTTTATTTAGATATAAGACTCATCTCTGTAGCTTAAATACTTTGCTCAGTTTGACGTGTTTAGTTACGAGCTATTTTAGCGCGCCTGGTTTTAGATAGACTGAATGAGGCTTGTCAGAAAGACTGGTCCGTCAATAATATTTAAACTAGTGATATTAATCACTATACAAAGTAGTAAATAGAATTAATTCAAGCCAAACCTTCTTGAAATTTACAAGAACCTCTAATAATATTGTTCATAATATAATAATAATAACACAGAAAAATAAGTACACAATATAATAATACTATAATATCCCTTGCATAAGCTGCCTACATATACAAGCAAAACTAATACATAACACTTTATATACTACTGTTGGTATTATAATAATAATAATAATAATAATAATAATAATAATAATAATAATAATAATAATAATAATAATATAACTTGCGTACTCTATAGCATAAGGAACTCACACAAATTTACATGTATTTGTTATTTCTTGGATTGTATCCATTTCTTAGCTTTCTTAGTTTCGCTTCGCTTACATTGCTTATTTCTATTTACATGTCTAGTTCTAATGAGCGTTCTAACTCTTGCATAGACATGAATAGCTTGTGCACACACTTGAGGAAATTTATTAGATAGTATTTTTTTAAGTTCTTTCATGATACCTCTCTGTCTGCTGTATGAATTTTCCTCGCCATGAAGTGATTTGAAAATTGTCTCGAACTCGTTAATAGTAGCCTTCCACCATTCAGACGGCACCGTCAATCCTCCATGGGACAAAGCTTCAATCCAAGTGTTAGTGGAACTTGAGGAAATATGCTTTGAAATAGTACCTAGTGTAGGGTCTTTGTCTCGTACTCTGTAGGCTACATAGCCTGCCACGTAAGCAAGAGCCTCTTCTTCAGCCCAGGATCTCTCCTGTTGTTCACAATCCTTAACAGGCTCGTCTAGCTTGAACTCATTTGCTTCTTCCACAGACGTGCTGGCCATTTCCTCGATTTCACCTGGTTCGAATGCCGATTCCAGGAACTCTGCAGTCAAGTATACTGAGACGTTGCTAGCATCTTCTTCAATTTGGGAGACATTGATTTTGAGCGATGGTTTTGGCATCTTGTTAGATAGCATGATTTTCCTGAGTCGTAATATGACTTCTGTTGGGCTAGGATGGTCATAAAATTGCCCAGCGCCACGGATTTGACTAAATAGGCTCTCTAGGACATCTTGAGTTAGGCGTGTGGTCATAATATACTTGAGGTCGTATTTTTGACGTACATCTTCCAGGAGTCCAAACAAAGATGTTATCGATATTAAAATTCCTTTTTGAAATGGTAATAAACGTTTTTCCCCTTTTACTCGCATTGTATTTGCTACTTTTTTCATTTCATTTAAAACGAAATGAGTAAACATCACGCATTGGAATACTACTGTATTAACACGTGGTGATTTGGCAGGTGCCGCGCTGTGTCTGGCCGGTGACGTCACGCCCTCCAACTATCGGAACCAAGGCAGCAGCGTTAGCATCAAAGAACTGGGACAGCCCTTACTATATAGCCCTGGGTTAGAGTGGCCATCTAAGGAAAAAAGGAGCAAGAGAGAAATAATATATATATTTAGGAGATGCTCTGCGTAGTGAATGTACAATAGCAATAAGCCCGTGGATGGTTTAGGGTTAAAGTTAATAACATAAACCAATATTTAATTTATTTTTATAATCATTAAATTAAAAAATATTACTGTAAGATATTTTAGCACTATCTGTGTATAATGATGGGATGGGTGATTAATTAAAGTAATTTAATACCAAACTACTCTAAACACATACAATACAATCAATGATTGAACAGAATTTGATTTTTAAAAACATGATTTTAACCAAGATGTCTTTACTCTAACAACAATTATCAGGTGTGCTCAGAGAGAGGTCTCTCTAACTTCCGTGGGAGCTAATAAATTCTGGTCAGCGATCTCTTTCATCGAATTATAATAATAAACCAGCTCCCGACACCCTATACAGGTCCTGGTTTATATTTGAAACCCACACACTCCCGGGATAGTTGTGGAAATATCGCTGCTCAAGAAACATAATGGATTCAAAAGGCACCACATATTCTCCCAAGTCTACAATCCCTTTGGCAGTAAGCATGAGCCCCCTCGCGTCTGGGTGCTAAGGCTCCAGACCGCTACCAACCGAGCCTCTGCCACTTCTGACAAGTGTGTTGTGACCAAACGTCAACCGTACGTAGCCGCAGCGTTGAAATCAGCCGGATTCAATGGAGTCGTTTGGATCTGCCGCAATAAGCCGTGGTCACAGTCTTCCTAAATGACTACTTAGGCTGGCCGCACACCGGACCACACAAAATGTCTTGGCAAAAGACGTCCTGACGTCAAACATAACATGCATTTACATGGTAGTGCCACACACTGACAATGTTTTGGCAAAAGAAAGCTTTAGTCACAATTAGTCACGATGAGACGTCTGATCGTATGACACTGAATTTATGTTTTTGATAAAAACATTTCCTTCCGCACATGCGTGAGTTGACTGCAAACCTGCTACCGTACCTCTTTTTTTTTTTTTT